>JASDQU010440003.1:44096-82240 GCA_032191745.1 Picea mariana | reverse complement strand
CCAGAGGCAACTAAATCTTTTGAACAACTTAAAGAGGTGATGTGTAAAGCTCTTGTCTTGACCACTCCAGACTTCACAAAAACCTTTATTGTGGAATGTGATGCCTCGGTTAATGGAATTGGCGTTGTCCTAATGCAAGAAGGAAGGCCCCTGGCTTTTGAAAGTCGACCACTCAAGGGAAGGGACTTACACAAACCCATTTATGAGAAGGAAATGATGGAAACACTACATGCATTGAAGAAATGGCGTCCTTACCTAATAGGTAGGAACTTCAAGTTCAAAACAGATCATGATAGTCTTAAATACTTCTTGGAACAAAGACTATCTTCAGAAGAACAACAAAAATGGGTAACCAAGATATTGGGTTATGATTTTGAAATCGTCTATAAAAAGGGGAAGAAAAATGTTATGGCAGATGCACTTTCAAGAAAGGATGAAGATTTTGAGGCCTTTCTTTGTGCTATCTCAATCATCCAACCTGATTGGATAATAGAAGCAAGGGATGAATGGAAAAATGACGAAAAATTGTGGACTCTGATTCAAAGGTTGCAGCAGGATTCCAGTGTATCAGATACATTTACATGGAAAAATGATTCACTATGGTACAAAGATCACTTATATTTGTGTAAGAAATCCCAACTCAAACAAAAGGTACTATTGGAATTGCACACCTCTCCAATAGGAGGGCACTCGAGATTTTTGAAAACCTACCATAGACTCAAGAAGGATTTTTTGGGGGATGGCCTTAAAACTAATGTTCAAAGGTTTGTGGCAGAATGTGTGGCTTGCCAACAAAATAAGGTCAAAACAATTAAAACCCCATGTCTTTTACAACCATTATCCATCCCAAGTCAGCGCTGGGAGGAGGTTTCCATGGATTTCATCACAGGGTTACCAAAGTCTGAAGGAAAGAGTGTCATCATGGTGATTGTTCATAGACTGACCAAGTATGAACACTTTTGTGCACTCTCTCATCCCTTCAAAGCTAGTACACTTGCCACCACATTCATGGAGATAGTTCAAAAGCTACATGGCATCACAAAGATTATTTTAAGTGACAGAGATCCCATCTTCATTGGACATTTTTGGACAAAATTGTTTTCTTGTTTGGGTACTCAATTGGCTCATAGCTCATCCTATCACCCTCAATCTGATGGAAAAACTGAGATAGTGAAAAAATGCCTTGAAGGCTACCTTCGTTGCTTTGTCTCTGATAAACAAACATAATGGTTCAAATGGTTACCCTTGGCAGTATTATCTCCTAAAAATGACATTTAAAATTTGAGGCATTTATGTTCATTCATGCTTAAAAATGTCATTTTTCTTTGTCATTCACCATTGTTCATATCTTCAATTTCCTCATTAGGTATTCACTGATCATGATTGCTCCATACTCTTCTGACTCTGTTTATAACCTGCATTCCAAAATTTTGTCAGTATTTCCTAAAAACCCTAACCTCTAATGCTTTTCATACTTTAGCAATATTCTCTAATATTATGATGTGTTCTCAAAGCGATCTAATCCTAAGTCACAAAGGTTTGATTTTTAAAGCCAAAAACTTAGCTCATGTTCACAAGTCACACATGAATCAAGTCATGGGATTAATTTTTTCCATGGGTTGTCCATATGCCAAGTCACAAATCAAAATCTTATGATCTATTCTTAGGTTATTATGCTAACTTCCAACCATACTAAATTCCAAGTCTAGTCTATCAACTGAATCGTAAACTAAGCCACGCCCTACAGTATTACAACACATATGTCAGTAATAAACACTAGAAACATCATGAAAAACATAAAAAGCTCAGCTGGAAACATCATACATCCTCATGCAAAGTCTGCATGTCAAGACAACCAACCAGATGCAAGTGCAGAGTTTGGTTTTTTAGATTGCAAGGTATTCTATGGATGTTGGATTGTTTCAGTCACCATGGAAAGGGGTTAAGATATATTATGTCAAAACCAAATTTTGGAAGCTGAACGCTGATGGAGATCATCACGTTATCAAATATTCAACAAATATATTAGAGCTGAAAATCTACAAGAAAAGAAAACTATGTTGATCCATGCATAGCGTGTAGCTGTTCACCGAATCGAATGGTAGTTTCTATGGAATTGTCTACAAATGCCCTACCATATACAATATCATTCAGAAGGATACACCCAAGTTATATCAAAACCCAAGCCTGATTTATTTCCACAGATTGAGGTTTTTCATTTCTACTTAAACGCCTGATGCATGCCCAGTCATAAAAAACGCAGACACAGAGTAAATGACAAGTGCCTAAGAGATAAAATTAGGTGTCGAAGAGGTTTCTCAAAATGTGGAATTACAAGAACAAATATCGCACCAAATCTAGGTCAAATCACGAATCGAATCTAGATTTTAAGTCATCAAATCCTAGCACCAAACCGATATCAATCTCTTTGATTTTATCTAATGAAACCTCGCCATGTGCAAAGATTGCAATATCTTGATTTTCATGAAATATGGGATCTATCCATGCACCGTTTGATGAAATTTATGCAGGCATGGGATCGCATGTAAAGGGCATCACGAGGAAAAATAATGGAAGTCAAACTTTGGCTATGGTTGTACAGTTGTCTAATGAATTTCATTTGCATATATGTATTCAGTTTCAAATTCGGCAGAATCTATAGTCACAAACACAAAACTTCTTACTTCTCAGTTTCAATTGCCTGAAATGCAAGGTATAACGATAGTTAATCACAATGGCAGTTTCCAAGTGAAGATTATTTGTGGCCTAAAATATGTAACCAAGATTCCAACTATGAACCTATTTCTATGGAAATGAGATAATCCATTGACAGAGATAGGTTTTCTTCAGAAGGCAATGGAGATATTATTTTGGATAGCAAGTGTATATTGCTGAAATCAATGATGTATTTTGGGAAAAAATTATTTCAGAGAGTCTAACCTTAGTATGAGGGATAGAGGAGGCTGAATCTATGGTGCCAGAAAGTCTTACCAAAAGATTAGGATGAGAAACCATGTGAAAATGGAAATTGGTGGAGTAAAAACCAAAAAATGGATCATCTCACAGAACAGATTGGTCAGCTGGCATCAGAATCAAATCCTTGAGATTTATGTATTGGGATAGATGCATATTGTGAAGGGATTTAGGAAAGTTGATCCAGATCGATTAGAATTTGCAAAACGAAGGTGTGCTTAAGAATATTTATAGGCTGAAGCCTATACATAGCCATACTCAACCACAACAGCAGTCTATCGACCTCCAGCATAGGATCATGAAGGTTGGAAACCCTTGCCAAAATTGCCAGCTCCATGGAGAGAGAAATACAGGTTGAAATACATCATGATGAAGTTACAAGTCCAGTCAGAGAGAAGGAGACCTCTTCCAAGAAGATGTGAAGTCGTTTGCAATAATACAGGTAATTGAAATTTTGAAATTTTGATTTCTGAAATTGTTTCACCTTTCGATGGTTTAGGAGAGCCTGTGAGTGCTCATTAACCACTGAAAAGGGGTGCTTTCGGTAGATAAGGTGCTTAAATCCAAATATCATTAACCACCGAAACCTGTAACTAGACAGAGAAAGATAAATTTTGCACAGATCGAGGTTTTGTTGATCCAAATCTTTTGAAAACACTCATGATGGATAGATGATGAATTATGTATTCAGTTTCAAGATTTATTTTTGGTATATAAGGATTAGAAAAGGTGGCCAAGTTGGTTTTGGCACCTATTTTGGTGGAAACAAGTTGGATTATTTTCACATCTCAGCAAATTTGAATTGTATCTCTTGGAAGAGTCATCACTCAGCCTTGGAAGGCTATTCTGCACTACACCAGCACTCAACAAGAGAGGAAGACCATGAAATCTGGGATTGACCTCATTTTTGGGGATCATTCCACATCTTTTGAAAACTAAATTTTTACTTTCTAGCTTTAGCATATTTGATCCACGTTTTTAGGATCTCAGAACTACAATGTAAAGCTATAAAGCTGAAGGTAAAATAGGAACTAGGGGTTCGACTTTGGAGACTTTTTCATATTATGTAACTCAAAACTTCTCATTTTCATATGGAGTAATACAAGCTTCATTTGCCATAACTTGTTCAGATTTCATCTTCTTTTCTATTCTGTACTTGCACCTGGATATTATATTCATGTTGTTATGCTTGTCTATGCCAGATAACTGTCATCTTATCACTGCATTCATAAGTTTAACTTTGCAAGTATTCCTGTGATTATTGTAATTGGCCATTCATATATGCTTTATATGTGATTCTATTGATATAATAGTTATTTCTTCATCCATCTCTTTTTGTAAACTCTCTGAACATTTGTGGTTGAAATCCTTGTCCATCTTGATGTGTTTATGCATGATTTGAGTGAAGAAGTGACTCAGTCCTCCGACTTGATCCAAACCCACACTTTTTATTGAGAAAATAGTTACCAAAAGATTAAGTTACCATGCATCTCTGACTTACAGCCTAGGAGAGTTTCCTGGAGTGATAACAAATTGGCGTCATTGCCGAGGAGAGGAGATTGAAGCTCACCTTCCTTGGGAGACGACATAGATCCAGCTTTGATGATAGACAAAGCCTGGACATTATTTCGGTTGTAATCATCTATCTGGCGACTCCATGAAGGACGAATTCAGTGGCGACTCCATTATTCAAAATCTGTTGGTGACTCCACTGGGGATATGAACTAGATCTTTGCTAAGAGGTATGTGTTCTGTGATTTTTCAAAAATTGTTGGTTTCCCAAATCTAGTACCTACTAAAGATGAATGGGAAAATAGTCTTCCCAAATTTCGAGGAGAAGACTGGGAAGTGCCAGCCGAACATTTGCTGGATTTTCATTTCTACATGCATTGGTTGCGAGTTGTGCATGAGGATGTTCAGATCCAACTTTTTAGTCTTTCATTAGAGGGAATTGCTCATGATTGGTATCGGTCTCTTCCTTTTTCAAGTGTCATCTCTTTGGCTGATTTTCATGCTGCCTTTCATCTATTTTGTAAAGAGATATATTCAGCTGACCTTCTCTATCCTAAATTTTTTCATGATTTCAATTTGTTTAATAAGGAATCAGATAGTTATGTGAAATATGCTACAGCAGGAGATGCTTCTCAACATGACCAAGATATCGATGATCTACAGGATGTTAGCCATAGTATAGATGATTTTGACATTGTACCAAATACATCTATTGTCTTAAGCTTTCAGCAAGATCCAATTGTCCCATTTGAAGACTTGAAAGATGATGAGCAGATTGACAGATCAACAGGTGAAAGTATTGGAGCTGCAGTAGATGTTGAGGGAATCCTACATCTTCCAGATTTACAGTTCAAGGGAAATGGTAGTGACTATGAAGAACAATATTTTCAGAAAACATCAAATATTCAATAAAGACAACAAGAGGATTATATTTCTCCTTATGTATCTCACATGTCAATGTCAAATGCGAAGGATGAATATGATGAGGTAAAAAATGATGTTTTTTCAAATCTATTTCAAGATCCTATTGATGATGACTCTATGCTTGAATCTTCATCTCTATCATTAGAAATTGTTCTTGATGTTCCCATATTTGATAAGTATGGCGATGAAGAAGAAGACTTTAAGACTTGGGAAGGATTGTTGACTACTAAAATTTCATCTAGTCCTACTTTTTCACAAAGAGATGATCAAAGATGTCGTCATAAAGATCAGATTGCCTCCTTTCAAAACTCTGAATATGTTGAGCAGGCTGAAGTATCAGTAGAAGACAATCTCGAACCTGCAATAGATAGTAGGGACAGCTTTCAGTCTTTTGATTGCAGCACACATGAAGAAGAGGATGATGAGGGCAGCTTAGAGTTTCCAGATTTGCAAAGACTGTCTCATCTTCAGCTAGAACATCAGGAAATTTGCAGCAGGTATGAAAAGGAAGATGATGAGCAGAAAGGTTCAGGTCATAAATTGAGTTCGTATTTTTCTTCAACAGAGATCAAGCAGTTTACATTCAGCATTGAGATAAGTGAAAGCAATCAGCATCTTAAATACAATGAGTTGGATCAGTAGCTCAAAGAGGTATTCTTTCATGATTTTTATGACCCTATTACAAAATTTTTGGAATCTAGGAGCAGCATAAATATCAAAACATTTTTGTCAGATGAGGGACAATTTTGTTTCTGTTATCGACTATATTTTTGCATGATATGGCTTCCATCATTTTTTGGGTTAAGAGCAAGAATAGTTTCAAGAAATCACTTTCTGACATGGTTTCATTGGAAGCATTATTTCACTTGATTAGATGCAGTATAGTTGGTTAGCGTAGGAGTTAGCAGCAGAATAAGCTCTTCATACGAGCAAGTAGATTGTTTTCAATTTCATGAATAAACAGGCAAGCTACAGGCAGGCTACTGGTTTGCAGGCTACATGCAGCTTCAAGGAATTCTCAAGGACCTGTTGTAAAGGCCAAATGACTCCATATCCCAATGGACTAAACACAATACAAATTGAGGATGATTGTTGAGCAGGTCGCAGGATGGCTACAGGTAGGTCACATGTTTAAAGAGGTAAATTTTAAGGGGCAGATGACTCCATGCCCAATGCTAAAGGCTACTAGAACTACTTGGTTCTTGGAGCCTCATAGGGAGGTCTCCATCCCAGTCGGAGCCAGATGTTATCTCCTAAAAATGAAATTTAAAATTTGAAGCATTTATGTTCATTCATGCTTAAAAATGTCATTTTTCTTTGTCATTCACCATTGTTCATATCTTCAATTTCCTCACTAGGTCTTCATTGATCATGATTGCTCCATACTCTTCTGAATCTATTTATAACCTGCATTCCAAAAAAAATTCAGTATTTCCTAAAAACCCTAACCTCTAATGATTTTCATATTTTAGCAATATTCTCTAATATTATGATGTGTGCTCAAAGTGATCTAATCCTAAGTCACAAAGGTTTGATTTTTAAAGCCAAAAACTTAGCTCATGTTCACAAGTCACACATGAATCAAGTCATGGGATTAAGTTTTTCCATGGGTTGTCCATATGCCAAGTCACGAGTCAAAAGCTTATGACCTATTCTTAGGTTATTATGCTAACTTCCAGCCATACTAAATTCTAAGTCTAGTCTATCAACTGAATTGTAAACTAAGCCACGCCCTACAGTCTTACAACACTTATGTCAGTAATCAACACTAGAAACATCATGCAAAACATAAAAATTCCAGCTGGAAACATCATACATCCTCATGCAAAGTCTACATGTCAAGACAACCAGCCATATGCAAGTGCAGAGTTTGGTTTTTTAGATTGCAAGGTATTCTATGGATGTCGGATTGTTTCAATTGCCATGGGCAGGGGTTAAGATATATTATGTCAAAACCAAATGTTGGAAGCCAAATGTTGATGGAGATCATCACGTTATCAAATATTCAACAAATATATCAGAGATGAAAATCTACAAGCAAAGTAAACTATGTTGATCCATGCATAGTGTGTAGCTGTTCACCGAATCGAATGGCAGTTTCTGTGGAATTGTCTACAAATGCCCTATGATATACAATATCATTCAGAAGGATACACCCAAGTTATATCAAAACCCAAGCCTGATTTATTTCCACAAATTGAGGTTTTTCATTTCTGCTTAAACGCCTGATGCATGCCCAGTCATAAAAAACGCAGACACAGAGTAAATGCCAAGTTCCTGAGAGATAAAATTAGGTGTCGAAGAGGTTGCTCGAAATGTGGAATTACAAGAACAATTATCGTGCCAAATCCAGGTCAACTCACGAATCGAATCTAGATTTTAAGTCATCAAATCCCAGCACCAAACCGATATCAATCTCTTTGATTTTATCTAATGAAACCTCGCCATGTGCAAAGATTGCAATATCTTGATTTTCATAAAATATGGGATCTGTCCATGCACTGTTTGACGAAATTTATGTAGGCATGGGATCGCATGTAAAGGGAATCACTAGGAACAATAATGGAAGTCAAACTTTGGCTATGGTTGTACAGTTTTCTAATGAATTTCATTTGCAGATATGTATTCAGTTTCAAATTGGGTAGAATCTATAGTCACAAACATAAAACTTCTTACTTCTCAGTTTCAATTGCATGCAAGGTATAATGATAGTTAATCACAATGGTAGTTTCCAAGTGAAGATTATTTGTGGCCTAAAATACATAGCCAAGATGCCAACTATGAACCTATTGCTATGGAAATGAGATTATCCATTGACAGAGATAGGTTTTCTTCAGAAGGCAATGGAGATATTATTTTGGATAGCGAGTATATATTGTTGAAATCAATGATGTATTTTGGGAAAAAATTCTTTCAGAGAGTCTAACCTCAGTATGAGGGATAGAGGAGGCTGAATCTATGGCACCAGAAAGTCTTACCAAAAGATCAGGATGAGAAACCATCTGAAAATGGAAATTGGTGGAGTAAAAACCAAAAAATGGATCATCTCACAAAACAGATTGCTCAGCTGGCATAAAAATCAAATCCTTGAGATTTATGTCTTGGGATAGATGCATATTGTGAAGGGATTTAGGAAAGTTGATCCAAATCGATTGGAATTTGCAAAACGAAGGTGAGCTTAAGAATATTTATAGGCTGAAGCCTATACATAGCCATACTCAACCACAATAGCAGTCTACCAACCTCCAGCACAGGATCATGCAGGTTGGAAACCCTTGCCAAAATTGCTAGCTCCATGGAGGGAGAAATACAGGTTGAAATACATCATGATGAAGTTACAAGTCCAGTCAGAGAGAAGGGGGCCTCTTCCAAGAAGTTGTGAAGTCATTTGTAGTAATATAGGTAATTGAAATTTTGAAATTTTGATTTCTGAAAGTGCTTCACCTTTCGATGGTTTAGGCGAGCTTGTGAGTTCTCATTAACCACCAAAAAGGGGTGCTTTCGGTAGATAAGGTGATTAAATCTGAATATCGTTAACCACCGAAACCTATAACTAGACAGAGAAAGACAAATTTTGCACAGATCAAGGTTTTGTTGATCCAAATCTTTTGAAAACACTCATGATGAATAGATGATGAATTATGTATTCAGTTTCAAGATTCATTTTTGGAATATAAGGATTAGAAAAGGTGGCCAAGTTGGTTTTGGCACCTATTTTGGTGGAAACAAGTTGGATTATTTGCACATCTCATCAAATTCGAATTGTATCTTTTGGAAGAGTCATCACTCAGCCTTGGAAGGCTATTCTGCACTACACCAGCACTCAACAAGAGAGAAAGACCATGAAATCTGGGATTGACCTCATTTTTAGGGATCATTCCACATCTTTTGCAAACTAAATTTTGACTTTCTATCTTTAGCATATTTGATCCACGTTTTCAGGATCTCAGAACTGCAATGTAAAGTTATAAAGCTGAAGGTAAAATAGGAACTAGGGGTTCGACTTTGGAGACTTTTTTCATATTATGTAACTCAAAACTTCTCATTTTCATATGGAGTAATACAAGCTTCTTTTGCCATAACTTGTTCAAATTTCATCTTCTTTTCTATTCTGTACTTGCACCTGGATATTATATTCATGTTGTTATGCTTGTCTATGCCAAATAAGTGTCATCTTATCACTGCATTCATAAGTTTAACTTTGCAAGTATTCCTGTGATTATTGTAATTAGCCATTCATATATGCTTTATATGTGATTCTGTTGATATAATAGTTATTTCTTCATCCATCTCTTTTTGTAAACTCTCTAAACATTTGTGGTTGAAAGCCTTGTCCATATTGATGTGTTTATGCATGATTTGAGTGAAGAAGTGATTCAGTCCTCCGACTTGATCCAAACCCACACTTTTTATTGAGAAAATAGTTACCAAAAGATTAATTTACCACGCATCTCTGACTTACAGCCTAGGAGAGTTTCCTGGAGTGATAACAGGTAGAATGGTGTTATAACACTTCCTTTCATACTGTAAAAAAAATGACACCATTTATGGCACTCTATGGATACCACCCTCCTTCCATCACTTCTTCTCTAAAAGAAAAATATAAGGTTCAAGCAGTGGAAGATCACATCGAGAATCAACAACAAATTCTCCAAATCTTAAAGGACAACCTGACCATGGCACAAAATTGCATGAAACAACAAGCAGATCAACATCACAGTGAAAGAAGTTTTGAAGTAGGGGATTGGGTTTTTTTAAGACTACAAACATACAAATAGATGTCCCTCAAGCAAGCCAAGAAGGATAACAAATTATCACCAAAGTACTATGGACCTTATAAGGTGTTGCAAAAGATTGGTACTATGGCATACAAATTGGAGCTGCCTGCATCTTCACGAGTACACCTAGTTTTCCATGTTTCATGCTTAAATAAGGTTATAGGTGACAAGATCTCAGTTCAAACTATATTTCCAAAACTTCACGAGGAAGGAAAAATCATATTGGAGCCTAAAGCCGTCACTAACACAAGAATTCTCCAACTAAGAAATAGATCCATTTCAAAGTATCTCATTAAATGGAGGAAACTTCCGGCTTAAGATTCCACTTGGGAAGATGAGTCTTTTATACAGAAGCATCCAGAGTTACTCAAGCGTTGCGGACAACACTTGTCTCAAGGGTAGGGGCATGTTAAGCCCTAACATTGGCTCATTACCCCTTAATTGGGGCATATTATATTAGTAATGTTATTTTATTTATGTCGGCTTTAGGCCATTAGTTGTAATTATACCTCCTAGTCTCCTATATATACCAAGGAGACATTTTCATTTTGAATAATCTTGTACTTGAACATTTAAGTGGGTTAAAAGGAGGTTTCCCCCTCGAAGAGGCTTATTATCTGAAATTATCTCTTTTTCAAGGCGTTGAGTACTTTTCCTGAGGTTTTTCTATGCTATATTGATGTTTGGTTCTTAACAGGATGATTGCTAAAGTTGAACAAATGAGCATCAAACAAGAAAACTATAAAGGAAGTCAAAAGGCTAAGGGAATATTAGAGAAAGGATCATATGAAGTTCAGACTACATTAGTACAATTCAAAGAAATGATTTGATGTTCACAAAGATGTCAGTTTACCAGAGATCCTAAAAGTAAAGCAGTTCATAAGTGAAAGAATAGAATTCTTCGACATAGACTGTGTCTTGGATGAAGAAACACAAGTGAATATTATGACAGAAGGAACTTGGAAAATTTTGGGAGAACCTATTGTGGTACCTTCATTGGGAAGGATAGGCTTGTTTGAAGAAAAAATGATAACCCTATGTGGAAGAGTTACTAGTGTACCTATTCATGTTCATGGAACATCGACTGAAGAGGAATTTGAAGTCATTAAGTTTGTTGGGGATAGTACCCCTTTCCCACTTTTACTAGGTAAGATTTGTATGGAGAATGATTAGATCAAAAGGAAATCAAAGGAAGAAGATACAGAAAAGGAAAAACAAGAACTAAGGGATTTCATAGCTAGAAAAATAGACCAACTCATAGAAGAATGAGAGGATAAGTCGAAGGAATAGGAACGGAAGGAAAGAGAATTAGTTGTCAAGGTTGAAAGAATGTAAGAAGGCTTGAAGAACCTATCTATGAAAGAAAGAATAATACCCACCCAGGAAGTATTAAGAGAACAGATATTAACTTCAGAACCTTTGAGGTCACAGCAGCAGTGCGAAGTCACGATGCTACGAGAAGATAAGAATAAGAATGGAAAGAGGATTCCAAAAATAGTTAGAGAGACTCAGATCACAGGAAATAAGGCAAGGAAGATCAATAAAAATAAAGTTAAGTTGGAAAAGCTGCAAGAAGCTACAAAAACCTGATGCAAGACTTCACATATTAGAACCTTGTAGGAGGCAGTTTCATAGGATTTAAGCCTCGTTGGAATAGCAAGACTACGCAGAATGAGACTTAGCCTTGGAGAAGCTATATTTCCATTGGAGGCAACTCGATCGTTAGAACAACATTATGGAATAGTTAGAAAATGCATTTATGGGCTAATGGGTCGCTTTTGGACATTGAGACTGTGCCATAACAGATAGATCCACATTGATGGAAGCATTCTTGGTCATTGGAAGAATCTATTACGCTACTCCGCTTATTTAACCCGTCGAACACTGCACCGAGACCACTTTTTGCTACCCATGATTAACTAAGAAAAGAAGAGAATTGATTGTATGTCGAGCTATGTTATCAGAAACTAGACCTCGTTGTCAGTTTTTCTACCCTGCTTACCCATCCGCCTACCCCGACCTGTATGTTTAAAAGTGATAATGTCGGGCGAGCCTATGGAATTAGAGAAGTTCATTGAAGAGGTTCTTAGGAAGATCATGGATGATTGATTGTTATCTGAAGGCATCTAGGTGTCTTCAACTAGGGGACTGTAGGCTTCCCCTTTGACTGGACATCATTATGGTTGTGTTAATCCCATGACTATAATATACCAAATATAAAAAAGTATGTAGAACTGAAATAAAATGCTAGAAATGGAAGAATAACAACAATATAACCAGAATAATCACCACAATAACATTGAAAATGATATAAGAATAACAACAGAAATAGCACTTTGATTCTAAGAGCAATCTTCATGGGCTTCTTCAAGGGGGAAACCTCCAGTCGAGCAGAGCTCTAATTACAATAATCTCCAAGCTAGGGTTCTCATACCCTCTACTCCTATTTATACTAAATATGTTTATCAAAAGAAGCATCTAGAGGAAGATCCTCCTAGAAGAGGAAGCTTCTATTAGGTCTTCTTACATTCAACTTATTCTATTTTATTGTAGGGCCTTATTAATATTGACCTTTATTACATCCGAATATATTGTTATACCTATGTGCGGGTTAGGGCCCTAACATGTTCTCCCCTTTAAAAACAACCTTGTCCTCAATGCTTGAGATGTGGAAATTGTTGCAGAATGGTAGCTAGTTCCCAAGTGGCATCTACTTGAGTTGTATATTTCCACTGGATTAACACTTCCTTGATGGTTCTCTGACATGGGTGACACTCACGCTGGTCCAAAACTGCTTGTGGCTATAGCCAAATGGATCCTTCTTTGGCTAACTCAAGAAGGATGGTTTGAATTTGGCACTTAGTTCCGAACACCTTCTTTAGGCAGAAAACATGAAAAACATAATGTAGCTTCGAATGACTAGGAAAAGCTAATTGATAGGCCACTTGTCCCACATGCTTGAGAACTATATAAGGACCATAAAATTTGAGTGCTAGCTTCTAACAATGCTTAGCCTTGAGGGAATTCTTCTTGTAAGGTTGCAGGCGAAGAAACACCTGATCCCCTTCTTCAAATTGACATTCAAAGCGACCTTGATATGCTTGTTTCTTCATGATATTCTGTTCCATGACCAAATTCTCTTTGAGGGTACAAAGAATGGCCTCTCAAACTGTAAGTGATTGGTCAACCACCTAGACCTTCGAGACACCAGGTTAGTATGAGAGAACTAAAGGTGGCTTATGTCCATATACCACTTCAAAAAGAGTCATGTGTGTAGTTGTATGGTATGAAGTGTTGTACCACCATTTAGCTAGGGGTAACCATTGAGCCCACTGATTTTTCTTTTCTGAGGCAAAACACATCAAATATGTTTCCAAACACTTGTTGACAACTTTTGTTAGACCATCATTCTGGGGATGATAAATTGTACTGAGATGCAATTGGGTGCCTTGTAGCTTGAACAGTTCTTGCCAAAAATTGCTTTTGAAAGTGGGGTCGCGATTAGAAACAATAGAGTGTGGCATTCCATGGAGATTGAAGACCTGATCCATGAAAATTTGAGCCACCATGGATGGTGTAAACAGGTGTTGAAGAGCGCATAAATGAGCATATTTGGAAAGGAGATCAACAACCACCATAATGACTGATTTATTTCTTGATTTGGGTAAGCCTGTAGTAAAATCCATTGAGATGTCCTTCCAAATAGCAAGTGGAATTGGGAGTGGTTGTAGTGCGCCTGAAGATTTGACTGTTTCTCCCTTGTTGCATTGACACACATCACATTTGGTGACAAAATTATGAATGTCCTGTTTCATACCATCCCATAAAAATGAACATTTGACCCCGTCATAGGTTTTAGTGAACCCGAAGTGCCCCACTGTCGGTGTAGCATGAAGCTGAGAAAGTACCATGGATTTAAGATTTGATTTTTTACTTAAATACAAACGGCCTTTGTATCAAAGCTCATCATGGAGCCAAGAGTACCCTGGGGAAGCTGGAGCACTGGACTTCAATTGTTGGATCAGCTGTGAACTTTTGGGATCTTGTAGCCATTCCTGGTGAACATCTTAGAGTCAATCTGGTACAATGAAGGAAAGAGAAAAAATGGATCCTGCATCTTCATATTTGTAGGAAAGTGCATCTGCAACCACATTTTCTTTTCCTTTCTTGTAAATGATCTCATAATCATAGACAAATAGCTTAGTTACCCATTTTTGTTGCTCCAAGGAGGAAATGCATTGTTCCAAAAAATACTTGAGGCTTTGATGGTATGTCTTAATTTGGAAGCGTTTCCCCAATAGATAAGGGTGCCACAAATCAACGGCATGCAGAATAGCCAGCATTTCCTTTTCATAGATATATTTTCCTAGATTTCTTTTAGATAGTTACTTGACGGTAAAGGCCAAAGGCCAACCCTCTTGCATAAGGACAGCACCAATTCCTTTCCCTGAAGCATCACATTCCAAGACAAAGGTCTTTGTGAAATCAGGAAGGGCCAGGACTAGAGTGGTGCACATGGCCATTTTCAAGGTTTGAAAATATTGAGCAACCATTGGAGTCCAAGTGAAAGAGTTCTTTTTTAGGAGAGCAATGAGAGGTGTTGCAATCTTTCCATAATTCTTAACAAACTTGTGATAATAACCTGTTAAGCCCAGAAATCCATGCAAGCTTTTGAGAGTCTTTGGGTGAGGCCAGTCTTGCATAGATTCAATCTTTTTAGGATCCACCCTGACGTCGGTCTTGCCAACTAGATGACCCAAGTATTCTACTTATGAGGCACCAAAAGTACATTTAGACTATTTCAGGAAAAAGTTGGTGCTGAGAGAGTAGATAGAGAACTCGATCCACATGAGCAAGATGTTTTATCTAGGTCTTGTTATAGATGAGGATATCATCAAAGAAAACTAAGACAAAATGACAGAGAAAAGGATGGAAGACATGATTCATGAGGCTTTGGAAGGTGGAGGGGGAATTACACAATCCAAAGGGCATGACCAAAAACTCATAGTGGCCCTCATGAGTTCTAAAGGAAGTATTGGGAATGTCTTTCTCTTTCATATGTATCTAGTGGTAGCCCAAACCAAGATCAAGTTTAGTAAAGAATTGGGCACCACTCAGTTCATCCAAGAGGTCATCAATGACAGCAATGGGAAATTTCTCTTTAATGGTAAGTTTGTTGAGGGCACGGAAGTCAGGAAACATTCGCCAAGAACCTTATTTCTTTAGGACTATGACCATGGGAGAAGAGTAGGGGCTCATACTAGGATGGATAACGCCTGCATTAAGGAGTTCCTGGACCATTTTCTCAATTTCATTTTTTTGGGAAAAGGGGTGTTGATACGGATGGATATTGGGGGGAAGGCTTTCAAGTACAAGGCGAATGGAATGATCATGAATACCACGTGAAGGAGGGAGTCTCTCAGGAGTGGAAAATACCACTTGATGTTTATAAAGGATGGCTTGGAGATCTTGTGGAACCAAAGGTGTTTCTATTGCTTGGATGGCATGGAGTTGATCAATAACACCAGAATGACCCTTTTTTAGCATCTTTTCCATGCGATGGGAACTAATGATCTCAAGGAAACTGAAGGTCATGCCTTGGAACTTATATTGGTGGCCCTCCTGGTCAAATCGCATGGTTAATTCCTTAAAATCCATGAGAATGGGACCCCAATTCCTTAGCCATTTTGCACCCAAAACAATGTCACACAATCCCATGTCTATAGCAAACATATGAGATTTTAGGTGGTAGACACCAATTTGGAGATGCACATTTTCACAACACCCTCCACATTTCATGGAGCCACTGTTGGCAATCATGATTTGGAAATTATTGATGGCATGGATGTAGCAATGAGTTTCTTGGTCAATGCGGAAATGAATAAAATTATGGGTGCTTCCACTATCAACCAGAATGATGACCTTCCGATGCTTTATGTAACCGATTAGCTTGAAGGTTTGGGGAGCGGAGAAGCTAGTAAGAGTATTGAGGGAAATGACTGGTTCTACTTCAGGAGGGTCTGAGGGAGGGGTTATGTCAGGGGTTTCAGGTGACTCAAACACAAGAGGAGTTTCAATATCCTCTTCTGAAATATCCTTGAAGATGGCCATAAACATATTTTGTTCTTTACACTTGTGGCCTAGGAAATATTTGTCATCACAATTATAATAAAGGCCTTTGAGTTGGCATTCAACCATTTCAGCTATGATCAATTTTTGGATCTTTAGTGGAGCGGAGGGAGTAGTGGGATTGACTAGTTTAGGGAGAGGGATAAAGGAGAGTTTCTAGTTTTAAGAAGATACAACATGTTGTGCTTCTTTATCTCTTTTAGTAGCCTCCACCCAACTCTGAGGCCAATCCATGAGGACATGGACACTAATATTATCCTTTAGGCCACTTATAAAAGATTCTCAGAAAAAGGCATCAGACATGCCCTCTATCTGAAAAGTTGGGCTCTTAAAGGTAGCTATAAAGTCTTCTGTTATTCCTGATTGTTTCAACTTTTTCAAATGGCCCAAATGGTTGGTGTTAGTATCAAAGTGTTCATAAAGCTCTACCACCAAGTGTGTCCAAGCAATATACCCTCGAGGAGAAGTTTCTCTCCATTGCCACCATTGCCAACATTCTTGATCTAGATGGAGAAAACCATACCAGATTTTGGCCAAGTCATATGTAATGTCGTATAAAGAGAGGTTACCCAACCAATGGGGTCCAAGCCATCAAATTTGGTCACATCCACCCATGGAAATCATAGGTCACATTGAAAGTGATGGTTCTGAAAGTTATGGGAATGAGAGGAATGGTTACCTTCAGTATGTGGAGGTGAGGAAGAGGAAGGGTTATCTGTAGGGATATGTAGTTTGGTGCAGAGTGTTGAAAAGATAGATTCAAGCTAGGTGGTGAGGTCTTGTTTGATTTCCTCCATTGAGGACTGCATGGTTGTATTGATGGCGGCAACATTGGCACTGAGTTGTTTCACTTCTTGTTGGGTCTCGATGAGACCAAATTGCAAGGTGTTGAAGTGAGCTTCCAAGTCTTGGCTATGGGTATGGGCCATGAGGATGGGGGAACTGAAAAGGGGTGGGCGGGGTCAAAACATTTTCCGAAAAATGAGAAGAGATGAATCCAATGGAATAGGTCTCAAATAATGGTGAAAAAAAATCCAGACTTGTATTTTTTTTTTCTTACACCTGCAGAGTTATACTCTGGTCTAAAGAATACTGCAGAGAGGAAATGCCCAAATGATTAACCAGAAAGAAATGTGTATTTACTTGGCAACCCGAACATAGTTGCGTAGCAATAGATCTTGTATGTTTTAATTTGTTTATGTTTTTTTCCCCAAGGGTTAGGTATTCAAGGGTTCTACAGACAAGGGTTTTCCTTATGCTATAGCTCTCTGATATATGTGTGGGGTCCAATAGTAGTACTCAGCCCAATATATCAGGGCACTAACTAAGGAGGATAGACCATACCCTTAGTTGTACTACCCGACTACCCAAGTACTAGAGAGTATCTTCTCGAGTGTTGTTCTCGGTGGCACTATAGCAGTCAGATGGTTGATCGGTTTATATAAAGAGGGATTTAGGAAATCTAGGTCGATACGTACACAGGTGTTGTTTGATGTGCTACCACTCGAAGGGGTACCAACAAGAGTTACAAGGGTGGCCAACAGATGTGTGCTTAAGAACCACTTGTATTTCCTACGTGTATGAATCCCTCAACTGCAGGTTTATGCGTGTAACAAAAAATATCTGTGGCTTAAATATGTCGGAGTATGTCTCTACCCTGAAAAAAAATTACCCACAATTTCTGCCAAGGAAAGTTCTCTGATGCCACTTGTAATATACTAGATATAAAAAGTATGCAGAACTGAAATAAAATGCTAGAAATGGCAGAATAACAACAATATAACCAGAATAATCACCACAATAACACTGAAAATGATATAAGAATAACAACAAAAATAGAACTTTGATTCTGAGAGAAATGTTCATGGGCCTCTTCAAGGGGAAACCTCGAGTCAAGCAGAGATCTAATTACAATAATCTCCAAGGTAGGGTTATCATACCCTTGACTCCTATTTATACTAAATATGTCTATCAAAAGAAGCATCTAGAGGAAGATCCTTCTAGAAGTGGAAGCTTCTATTAGGTCTTCTTACATTCGACTTATTCTATTTTATTGCAAGGGCTTATTAATATTGACCTTTATTACATCCGAATATATTGTTCTACCTATGTGTGGGTTAGGACCCTAACAATTACTGAGCAGCGAAGTAAGCATCGCGGTGATTTGGCTAATGTGAAGCATATCCCATCAATCCTACCCAAGTACATCCCACCTTTGGTTGGCGTAATTAACCGCGACATCATCCCATGAGATTATGAGTACACATTGCTCACCGCATATATTTCAAAAGGAATATGTGTAGTCAGGAGTCAGTTAGAACAGATTTTTTTGTTGAAGAACAATGACTTCAATCTAGGTGACAAGAAGACCTATGCTATGTTAGCGCCCCTCTGCTACTTGACGAAGTCAACTGGGAAGAAGCCTTGCCTCATCTCCCAACCATGGATTAAGGGACTGGCACAGTCCAATGTGATGAATGTGATGAAGATTCCCCATTTTGGACGTCACCAGGAGGTTAACACTTGCGATAAACTTCTCTCATCATGCTATCAGGGTGGATACCTATGGCTCAACTGGAGGATTACCATGGATCTATCATTGATCCACCATATTATAGGCTTAATAAAGAATGGACCCAGCCCTTCATAGTGTTATCCAGGGAAGGCCTCGGACCGTTCCCTGGCACAGTGCATCAAGGAAGCTTGCGATGAAGTAAAAAAAGGAAAGCGAGGTTACAAGGTAGCCTCTATATAGGATGGAGCAGTGAATCTCGCTTGCCAACTCATAGCTAGAAATTTCGTAAGGAAGAACCACCCCACACAGATCATCAGATTCATGGTGGACCTCATAGGAAAATGTATCGAGGGAATTCATATGAACTGGGCGAGTTACCTCGTCAATGAACTAGAGAAGGATTTCCGCAAAGCTCGAGATTTTGGGTACGAATTCCACTTCAGTTGGTTGATCGTTTTGATCACATTTGTCGCTTGGAAAATGCCTGAAGGAGCCACATTTCTAGAGATCAAACCATTGGATCCATTAGCCACTAGGTTTTCCACCTTGCAGTACACCAACAACATGACAAAGTAAAGCCAATCCAATGTCGTGTTTCATGCATATTATCAGAAGGAAGAGTTACAGTCATACTACAAGATAACAGATGAAGACATGGAGCAAACCATAAAGGAATGGTCGGAGGAGTTCCTTGTACCTGTCATTGATGTAGAACTCCCCGACACTAACACCATAAGAAGCCCCATGGTCACCCGAGTTGAGCATGTCGGACAGTAAAGTGGTACGAAGAATAAGAAAAGGTAGGAGTAAGTCCAGGATATAGAGACTGATGAGGAGGACAACGCCTCTAAAGAAAATGGATCTGGATCACTTGGAGGAGGAGAAGAAAAAGAAAATGGAAAAGGAGGATGGGATGAGTAAGGAGGAGGTGAAGCTACATTGCCTAAATATCCCCCTACTAAAATAGTAACACCTTAGAAGAGGAAGGTTTCTCCAAAGAAACCTTCAGCAAGAAAGAAAGTGTGCGCTAATAATCCCTAGTTAGAAGCAATACTCATGGAAGATGATATTAGTTTGGTCCGTAGAGCTATGGAGGATGCTTCTGAGGACATCTTGCAGAGATATGGAGTGAAGGAGGAAGAGATATATGGAAGGGTCAATAATGACTTAAAGGAAGTACAGCAAGCTATTTTTTTGGTCCACGCAGTACCTACTACACCTTCCATGTCATAGATTGCAGAATTGGGGGATGAACCAGCCCAAGTAAGAAAACTTGCAAATGCGACAAAATATCAACTTCAGAGAATCCAGGAAGAGAAAGAGAAGGCTCAAAATCCTTGAAACAAGAGAAATATGAAGCCTTGTAACAATTATGAGTAGTTTGGTACAGTCTAACTACCTATGAAAGTGAGAGAGAAGAATTTCAGGCGATGGTCCAGGAAGAAAAAACCCAGCTACAGAGAGAAAAGGAGTAGTTTCTCATAGAGACAGCTACGGTCAAAGAGGTAGTGAGTAAATTATGTCATTTTGTGCCAGGCTTGGCACATAAGGAACAGGAGTTAGTTGAGGCTCAAGTGGTGAATCTCGATGAGACCATCCAGCAGCTTCAAGTTAGGATAACAGAATTGGAGTCTCAAGAAGTGTCGAGCACTCCATAGGAGGTGCATGACTAGAAGGAGGAATCCACTAAGATTGCAGTTGCAAGAATCAGAGCCCCTACCTCAGAATCCAAATAGCTAAGTGATAGAATCACGTAGAAATATGAACTCCTCGAAGAATATCCAGAGCAAAGAAAGTTGGAAGCGCAGTTACAGGAGGCGCAATGGAAGACATTTTCAGTGCAGGCCCAGATGAAGCTATTCACCGCAGTTGAAAGAATGAAGAGATCTTAGGATTAGTGCGTAGTGTAGTAGCAGATCACTTCTTTCTATAGAAAGGTAATGGAAGTCACACAAAAGCTACAACCTGTGCAGGATGAAGCCTGCAAGGTGTTTGAAGAGATTAATGGACAAGGCTCGCAATTGAACCAAGTGGTTGCAATAGTGGTATAGCACCTTGAAGGGAATGTTATAGAGAAAATAGTCCAGGATCTTGTTGAGCAAGAGGCTTAGACAAAGAAGCAATTTGAGGTAGCTCAAGTTAATATTAAGGCCTTCGAAGCAGCATTGACCAAAACTGAGTGACTCGGGACGAGTCATAGGTGAGTGTTGGGGGCATGTTGGCCCTCAACCAAGTTTTGAGGAAACATTGGGCAAGTTTGGACCACTTTTTGGACTTCAAAACATTGGTTGATAAAGGAGCACTCAGGCGGAGCTAAGATTGTGGATCTCACTTGTTTTGTGGGCTATGTGGACCCAGTAAGGGGTTCTTTAGGGCTTTTGTAATGGGTTATGGGATGTCGACCCATGGGGTTTTCCCATGATTAGGCCTTATTGTAAGGAATTTTAAAAGTATAAATAAGTAAAGAATGTGTTGTAGAAGACTAGTGGGAAGTGGCTAAGTGCAAGTAGCTTGATTGGCTTTGTGCAAGGGAATGCCTATGTGTAAGGCTATATGCTTGAGAGAGTGTTAGATATGTGGCTTGACCTAGTTTGGAAGGAGGATCTGGTGCTCAGTCTGCATATCTCCTATCCTATGTGAAGCTTGACTATGTGGCTTAGTGCACAGGAGTCACTGAATTTAATAGATTGACGAATAATAAAGAAGATGAAGAAGTTGGTTGATGTATCTCCACACTGGGGTGAACCATGTATATCTTGTGTCTTTGGTTTTCTTTGTTTTGTGTTTTTTATGTTATGAATCCACTCAGTGCTTTGATATTTATGTATGATAGATAGATATGTTGATTCTTAGTGCTTTACTTGTGTTAAAGATAAATTAATGTTAGATCTAACTCAATGTTATGTGCTAAGCAGTTGAGTGCTTAATATTTATCATTATTGCATCGATCTATCTTTGGGTATGTTTTGCAATGTTACTAAGGTTAGGAAACTAATTCACATCACCTTTTAAGTGTTAATAGAATACTCTACAAAGTGTTGTTATCACATATCTGTGTCCCAGCTTGGTTACATACACCTACATCCAGTAACCGCCCCTGCTTCTACCTTAGGTGAGACTCGCCTGCTTCGCAGGTGTTGCTAAAAGGGTTGGTAGTTAGGGTTTTGTTGGTGTGTTGTTGAAAATTGAACCCTGGGTCTACCCCTGTGCCAACAATTAGGGGTCTAGAATCTGAGGGAAGATCTAGTTGTCCACAGGGGGGATTTTTCTGTAACACCAACCAATGAGTGGTTGTAGCTAAAGTATTGTGTGACAATGCAGGAATACACATGGAGTTCCAAGAGTGGTCATAGGAGTGGAAATTTCAATAGATTCCAAGAGTAACACCAGTATTCCAAATCCAAATGCAAGGTAGCATAGTCCCTGCGCAACAGATAGGCATGAATGGCACTAGCCAGAAAAAGAAGACAAGAATAGGTACATTGGGGGCAAGTAGATCGATTTGAAATAAAACTAGGACACAAAACAATTCATAGCGTGCTCCTACACATGGTCCACCGGGCACAGAGCAGGCACCAAGAGGACCAATAGGACAGGTGAGCACAGAATAAGTGCAAACAGAGGCACAAGAGGTAGTCATGGAAGATGAAGTTGGGTAGGATACAAGCATGGATACACATATTCCAAAGGTATTTGAGCCATCATATGTCCAAATAAAAAGGCCATGGGATAAAGAAAGTGGCTCTAGAAAGAAGGCAAAGGCCCACAGAAAACCAATGGAAACATCACTGACAGCAGATGATGTGGAGATGATAGCAATGACAGTGGAAGATTGACTATGGGAGGTATGGGAAAATGCAAAAAATCATCTAGCTTCAATTATGGAGCAAGTACAGGAGGTAAAAACTACGTTGGAGTAGCTGAGGATCAGGGTGGAGCAGAAACAGAAGGAGAAACCAGTGGCCACTAGCACAGAAACACCTGATGGAGAGATAGTGCACATCACAACGCAAGGAAGTGTTAATTTCATCATAACACCAAAGATGTTGTTCATCGATGAGGAGACATCACAGAGACCCCTGAAAGACATTGAGAGGTTATACTTGGCATTGCCCAAGATTCCAACTAAAGCACTGTATAAATTACAAGTGAGTGTCACGCAAGAAATTCAGTCCAGAGCAAGGCCGGATACGATAAAATTACAGTTGGCACAAGAAGACAACACCTCATTGAAGAGGTACTTAGCCAAGAAGGGCATGATATAAATCGAGCACAACAAAGAGTGGAGGATATGGAGAAACAGATAAGTGGAGTATTTCAAGCCATCCCTGATAGTGCAGAATTGGAAGAAGCATCTGCTGAAGAGAAGATGAGGAAAATAGCACAGGACCTAGTGCAATATAAAGAGTAGATCAAGGAACTAGAGGAGCGCGCAATACCTACGAATCCTCTAGTATTTTGAGTGCAAAGAGATCAAGACGTGACAAAAGCTATAGAAAACATTGCACAGAACATGCATAGAGTGGTAGAACTATTAGAAAAGAGTGTCAAGTTTGTTATAACCCTATAATTTATAGGATCAACTAGTGACTGAAATGTTATCACTCTAGTGTCTTGTTTTTCAAACGATTTTCCATTCTGCAAATAATTTGAGAAAAAGAAAAGAAAGAAAAAAGAATAAAAGAGGGCATAAAATAATTCGGATAAAGCCCCATGCAATAACAATGACTTGGTTCATACAATTCAATCATGGCCAAGTCCTTTTAAATTGATGTTGATAGGAGTAGGGAATAAGCATGGCTAAATTTTTTAATTGTAGCCAAGCGATTTATGTTAGCTAGTGAATACATTTGACCAAACTTCCTAATCTTGGTCAAATAACCCCAGGATAGAGTAATTCCTTAGTCCAATAGTTTAATATGGGATAAATGTCATAGGTAATTAGGTTATAGCATAGGGTAGTTTGCTCTATCTTAATAAAACAAGCATGATGGTCGATTGTGAACCATATCTTTGAGGTTTAAAGGTTTGATGTCTAACCCCCATGGTGATAAAAATAGGGAAAGCTTGGGAAAACCCACATAATACACTTATCCTAAGTTTTCGAAAAAGATATGATTTCGTGCTCACAGATTAAAACTAGCACATAGATGAATGGCTGAGAGGTCGGCGCTTAGATCTATGACTGACAAGATTTTCCGGACCCACCCGACCGTTCTACCTTTAACGGTGGGGGGGGGGGGGTCCAGAATGGATTGTTTTCTGGCGAGCCCCTTTTCCTCTATGTGTCAGGAATCCATTGGTTCAGACTCCCACCGCCTACCACGGTCTGACATATCCTATCACCCCATGACGTCATTTTCCACGTTCTCCCTAAAGACCACATCTCATTGCTCTGTCAGTCCTTTCCCCCGTTACAAGTCCCTTCACCATAGTTACCCCCCAATCAACACCCACCACGTCATCCAATCGTATTCAGCATTCATTGTTACCTGCCATCTCATGCTCCAAAAGATGCGTTGGCAATTTATTACTAGCTAAATTATCCATTACCTTGTTGACCTGTCCCCCGTGCCCAACAGGTATCCGTTTGCTCAAAACTATTGTTTCCCTTCATTCTTCCACTACTTACTGTGTCGTCTCACTAGAAAATATCTTTCCCATCGCACCAAAGTACAGTTTCCCCATTTTCTCTACGTTCCATTCAACCGTCCAAAGCCACCATCATCCCCACTAATGATTGTTTGACTTGCAGGTATTTTCACAGCAATGGCACCAAGATAAAAAAGGACAGAAGCCTAGGAAAATCCTTTCCTCCCACCTCCTTTCAATCTCGACAGGATCCCCCTGGCTGACAAAGATCATTTGATTGCAGACACCAGGTGTGAATCCAACTTCACGGATTTGCAGTCATGGCTTAAAGAAGTTTTCTTAGATCAGAGTGATGAAATTGGGCTCTAGGAGTCCAACCTTCCTCTTTATCTTTTCTCCCAAGTCCACCATGTCCCCGAGTTCACCCTCAAGTGTGAGGCTCATTATATCCCTGACCAGAGAGCCATAGTGTCTTCCTCAGGAGAAACTCTATTTTTCATCACACTAGAGGCCATAGACTAGATGATGTAGATACCTAGAACTGAATCCCTTTCTCATTTCAATCTCAAAATTATTACAGAGTTTTACCAGAAGTTATTGTTCCCTCAGAAAGCATAGATTTTCAAGCTTTTCCTCCCCCAGACTACCCATCTCCCCAAGACAAATCCCCCGTACCCTTCCTCCTTGTTCTTAGTAAAGGGAAACCAAATTATTTCATCGCTCTGTGCTCTACTGGGCTATTTTTTTGACCAATGGGTAGATGAACCCATATTGGGTTTTTTGTCCATATTCTCCACAGAAGAAAAGCCCACCATGCAGTTCGATTACAGCACTTTCCTAGTGAACAATATTCATGAACAGTTTTTGAATTTAACCACAGAGGGCATGTTCTGGTATTCCTCAATACTGGCCTACATGTTCACTTTCTTTCAGGGGGACAAATTCTCCTTTTTCAATGCAGAAGATGGACCAGGACAGGAAGCCACAGGCGGTAACTGCTTGGACTTCGTTGCTCTAACAAAATTCTTCAGAATTCAACTTCAAATAGTTTATCGAGTAGTTCTACCACCCAGTGGTGAGCATGCTCACTGGCAAACCTGAACCTAGAATAAATGAGGAGATTCAAAGGATTTTACACCTCTCGGACCTTGCAAAAACTAGAGATTGGTACTTGTACCAAGATCACACAGAGATCGGAGTATATGCATGCGAGTTGGCTCCATTTAAATTTCCCAAGTATTTACCCATGAGGATATTTTCCCTAGAATACATAAGACAAATGATTAACTTATATGACATACATTTTGTGTCTCTGAAAAAGAAACAACAACTTAGAATTAAAGGGCAAATAGGATCATTCATCTGCAATATCCAAGGCACTGGGGAGGAAGCAGATAGACTGCTAAAAGAGATGAAGTTTTTTGTTAGCTTCATATGGCACTATGATCCATGTGGGACAATTTATGAGATGGGGATTAAGAATAAAAACACCCCATGTGTTCATACACCCAAGCCCGAGATAGATAAGTTCGCGAATCAAACGGAATGGGAATCGAACACTTTGGTCGAAATAGAACAACAGGACCCTTCAGTCATCATCTCATAGATGACTACACCATAGGTTCCTAAGGAGAAAAGGCCCAGGAAGGATTCTTCACCCCCTATCACTGAAGTCTCAGCTAAGGATTTCCAATTACATACCAAGAGGCCAAAAACCAGTCACACACCTAACACGGCTAGTGAAAAAGAAATCAAATCCACTGCAACTATGAAGGATGACCGGTCACCCCTCATCTCAAGCAGCAAGAAGATCATTTCTACATTTTTTCCTAAGAAGCCCACAAATACTCCACCAGTCAACCAGTTGAGAAAAGAAGGACCAAAATTGAGTATTTTTGAGAAATATGATCTAATCAAAAAGAAAAATCAGACATTGACCAGCAGTACATATGCTCAATTTTGGAAACAGACATCAACATCTCAACACAGACTGTTGTCTGCATTTGACACAAAGAAGGGTAGGATGCACATGGCATTTTTGTAGGCACAGATGCCAGACCCGAAAGCAATCACTGACTACAAAAGGGAAACGTTCAAGTTTCATACAAGGGATGTGCATCCTACTGATCAAATGGATCTGCACAGGCAAACTGGGGAAACGATTTTATCCATGTTGGAAAATGCTTCCACTGCAGCCACCAAATTACAGGCATCTCTGAGTAATGTCTAGACACAACTGAATTAGAAAAGATATCATCCTTTGCAAAGGATAATAGAATTAAGACATTGGAAGAGCTAGTCCTCAAGATCGGGTATGATCCCTCAAATGTGAAAGTAGTTGAGGAGATTCTTAAAAAGAAAAATGCCGATATAGTCTCTCTGAGGAAACATTTGAAACTACCACCAACAGAAGATTCACAGGCAAAGGAGATAGCTGATACAGAAGGGGAAAAAGATGAGATGCTCAAGCTGATCATGGAGCAGAATTCACAGTTGAAGGAGATGGAAGCAAAATTAGAAAAACTAGTGAAAGAGAAGGAACAATCAAAGCCCATGGAGGTCATTAAATTGAGAGCATAGTTCCTCTCATAGGATTAAGCATAGCATCTGTAGAAAAAATTCCCTCAGTAACTCCACTGACATCTCTAGAGAAGACAGTAGAACTGGCAAAATCCATGGAAAAAATGAATTTGCAAGAGACAGAGATTAGCAGACTTAAGAAGGAGGTTGAGAACCTTCAAGAACTCAAGTCTTCTTATCAAACCAGCTACTCCAAGGAGAAACAAATATCAGACAAGCTCAGACGGGAATTACAACAGCTTCAAAACTAGACAGTGGTAGGAAAAACACTTATTGAGGTCAAGGAACATGTCTGGATGGACATCACCAAATCTATTAATGAAATATGGCCTATGGTGCAAATCATGTTCGAGCAGAATGAATTGGTGCAAAGAAGCAAGAAGGTGATTGAAAAGATAAGAGGAGAATAGGGAGAAATGCCCTTAGAAGCCACTGGGATTATTAAATTCCTGAATTCAAAAACCAGAGAAGAGTTAGAGAAGTTGAAAATTGAAGATAGGATAGAAACCATCCTTGAGGTCAAAAGGGTCTTGACCAAAAGAGGAATGATGTTGCAACTTGAGGAAAAGGTCTAGGCTATGGACATAGGAGTAAAAATATTTTTCAGTAAAATTGAAGCTCTGAAGAAGAAAGGCCTCCATGGCTTAAGGGTCATAAATGAAAAGTTAATGACACTTTCTGATTATAAAAAGAAACTAGCCACTGTGGTTAAAGATAGTTCCAAATTCTCGGGAATAGAGGGTAGTATCACAGGAAGAGCATTCTTAGAGGCTTTCCAATCAGATATTAGCATACAGCATGAGATCTCATATATTTTCATCATCAAACCAACTTTTTCCAGGTATACGGAGATGGATGAAGTATATCGAAGATTGCTCAAATTCAGTGTTCCCAGTAACCTTCAGTGGGAAGAGTTATGCAATCTGATCAAGTAGGAGCTGAGGTGTCCAAGCCTAGTCAGCTATCTAGTCAGATGAAGTCATGCAAAGGCACCACAATGGTTCACCCCAGAAATCAGCATGAAGTTTCAACACATCATCAAACAGTTCCTGAATTTTTGTATCTTGTTGAGTTAGTTAGCTAAATTTAGAGTTCCACGTCCTAATCTTTAATGACAGGATCGTATGTAATTTTTTGTTATAAATACTTCAAACTTTGAAGTACTGAGGGTTGATCTTTACGCCCTGTAAGCTAGAAAGACTGTAATTTTTTTCAAAGAGATGTTTCACGGGATTCTCGCGTGTTGTTCATTGGTGATGTTATTCTTTTCTATGTTAAATGTTTTTCTTTCTCAGTTGTCATATTGTTTTCTAATATAATCTTTTAAAGTAGTGCATTTTGTAGGATTTATATTTGTATACCCTGTTTTTGGCTTTGAAAGATATTAATGTTTATCTTTCTGATATTACAGTGAAGAAATTATTAAATGCTTCTTTGCTTTAATTGATAATTCTCATATTTTCTGTTATTGATCATTTTACTGCTAAAGAATCCAATGAATGCATTATATTGCCCTGTGAAAAGAATCTTTTAATTTTTGTTTAGATTTACACCTTTATAGTACAGACCCCATAGCCCAATGGAAGCATAAACTCTTTTCATCCAACTTAACAAAAACAACAACAAACCTTTTCAATCTTATTTTCTTTAACTAGCCTAATATCTTAAAGTTGAAACATCGCTAAATCATACAAAGAGATCCCTCTCTGAAGCTGGTAGGGATAGATTCTAGTTTCGAAGTGGTTGGATAAAGCTACCTCTAGTAAGTTTCTTCTTCTCTGACAACCTCTGGGAATTTATAGAGAATTAACATAGCAGTGACTCCACTAGGGCACTGAACAAACATTCAACCCCGCGTTTTCTTTTTTCCCTAAAGAAATTTTTTGTTTCTGAAAAAATTATAAATCTGAAAAAGAAATAATGTTCAGAGGTTGTTTAACGCTTGTACAGAGTAATTTCAGATTCATAAAAATGAAAATATAAAAATTAAAAAATCTAGCTCCTAAAAGAGCTTATACTCGATCCCACCCAGACCCGGAACCTGCGATAGCAACTGACAATCCAGAACAGTTACTCAGTGTCACATACCCACTACCTCAATCAAAATTTTCTGGTCTTTTACTAAATCAGAGCCCCCAAATTACCTACGGAGGTCTAGCGCAAGCTAGCTCTTTCTCTCTCCCCGTTCCCATGTGGTCATGGGTCATGGTCATAGTTCAAATAATCGTGGTGAATCATTTGACTCTGCAACTGCTGAACCGCAACAGGGTTAGCATCTGGCCAATAGGGACGAATCCCAACAGATCTAGAGAACAGCCAATGAGAACAGGCCCCGTCACATGGTTAAGTGGAGTACAGGTGGCAGAGGGGGAATGCGACACGGTAGTCAACAGGACTAGAGGGGGCCCCATTTTACACGCCACACTATTCCGGACCCCCCCACCCATTAAAGCCAGAATGGAAAGGGGGGTCCAGAATTCACCTAAGCACCGTTGATCAAGGTGAATTAATATCAACCGTTCGAGAGTTGAACGTCTGATTCCGGACCCCCCCCCCCACCACTAAATGTATAACAACAAGGGGGCTCCAGAATGAAACCTCAGCCATAGATCTGGGCGGGTGGACTCTGGCCATCCAGATCTGCTCGTTACTTTTCTTAATGTGAATTCACGCCCCTGCTTAAATCTATCATCTCTCCCTCACATCTAACGGTCATTACAGACCCTGAGATCCTCCGAAAGAATCTCATCCGTTCATCGAGATTTATCATCACGAGATTCCAAACTCTCGATCATGGGATTTTTGAATTATCGATCCCTGGTTTCCCGATGTGGTTAATCTCTTGACACGTAACCTCCGTAGACCGGACAGTCCAGATCTGTCCCAGGATTTCCACCGTGGAAAGTATCGATATCTCGTCATTAGGATTCCCAATTCTGTGACTCCTGATTTCTCGAAATGGGTAATCTCACGGCACATGGACTCCATCATTTGGATGGATCAAATCTATTCCAAGGTTTTCACCATCGAAAATCCTGAACTCTCGTCATCAAGCTTCCCGATTCTACGATTCTCGATTTCCCAAAATGGGTAATCTCATGGCACATGGCCTCCGTCATTTGGACGACTCAGATCTATTCTGAGGTTTTCACCATGGAAAATATTGAACTCTCATCATTAGGTTTCTCGATTCTGTGATTCCCAATATCTCGAAATGGGTAATCTTATGAAACGTGCCCTCTGTCATTTGGATGGCTCAAAGCTATTCCGGGGTTTTCACCATGGAAAATCCCAAACTCTCGTCATCAGGTTTCCCAATTCTGTGATTCTCGATTTCCCAAAATGGGTAATCTTACAACACGTGGCCTCCATCATTTGAACGAATCAGAGATATTTTGAGGTTTTCACCCCTATACACTAGGGTCTTTAACCCTCGGATAACTCCTGACAGATCCAACGGCTGTCAGGTTTTCCAGCCAAGATCTGATAGCTCAGATTGGTTCCTACCCATGCATTCTTCCATGACTCCCTGGATGTGGGAAAATTAACGGTCCAGATACTCCCATGGACCTTGGAGATCTACGGTCCTGACCTCTTCGCTACCCACGAAGACACAAAGATACCAAATGGTAAGGCGTTTAACACCCTACTTCCTCCTACCAATCTAACGGTCGAGTGTGACCGCAGATTTCCCGATGGAATCTCGTTCGTCGATCAACACCTATTTAGGGTCAAGGTACTTAACCTTCCAGCTTCTTCTTCTGATCTGACAGTCATGAGTGACCATAGGTCTCCCGACAAAATCTCATCCATCGATTCGATGCTTCATCCTTATGCTGCCATTTCAGGTTTTTCAAGAGGATCGTCCCTCTTCGTGCAGGGTTACTAAGGCCTTACGCCTTCACATTTACTTTCCCGGTTCTTGATGGGATTTTAGAGGAGGGTATCTCTATGGAGAGGTTCTTACCCAAGGTACTATATAAGGCATATAAGGGTACCTTTCTCCCACGAATTAGACATGCAGTCTGAATTAGGTCAGTAAGCATATAAATAGTGATTTATGAAGACATAAGCCATACGTAGTCTCTCCATTATAAACATGCATCTACCAGTAATTGATAAAAACACCATACAGACATTCTTATAATGAACTCATTCACAGTTTCACTGTTTATGGGCATAATTATCAGAATAAACATATATATTTCAAGATGCCAGAGGCAAAACACTTATCAGAAATAACACCAGGGGTTAAGCAACTGCTAAGAGGGGTGCTCGTTTCCCCCCAACCGTAGGCTTAGCAACTCCCAGCAGATTTACCACTAGCCACCCCCGAGCTAAGACCACGATGTTGTGAGACTGTGTCTCTGTTTTCCAGTGACCAGGAGCGAAGGTTACTCTCCTTCCTCTCTGTTATCACTCACTCTGCATATTGCCAGAGTTCTCTCCTCCCCTCGCGTCTGCCCCCAATCGCTTCTACCCCAAGCCTTATCCTCTTGTGAGGTTGTGTGTGGTGTGATTTCACTCACACTGGTCAGTCATGAGGGATCTACGGATGGGCGGTTCACCTCCCCATCCCTCATTAATTCCTGAGGAGCCATCAACCTTCCAGCCTGCGAGACATTTAATTCAGGGCCAGCAAGCCGCTTTTGGTTCTCCGATCCAGTGAAGTCCAAATACGGTATTAATTCTCAGTGGAAGTTAACGCCACCTTTCCAGGTGCCTTCCATCGCCATTGTGGTCTCTTTTTCTGCACATCCCCTCTCAGCAGTCCTGCAATATAAATTCATAATGTTATTCACATTCATTGACCTTTTCCATAAGGTCCATTCACATCACATATTCACATTCATGAGTTTGCCAAGGTTCTGGCCAGTCCAGTTATTTTTACAAATTGGGGGAAACAGGGTGTTACACTCAGAAAGAAAAACATTGCAAAAGGTTCAGGGAGTCATAGTCCCCTTCACAGGTCCCCTTCTCTTCCCGAGGAACTTGTTGCCCTTCAAGATCTCGACTTCGACATAATATTTGAACAAAGCCTATTTAGAACGAAATTTGATAGCTTTGTGACTGAAATCATTCTAGATCTAGCTGTCATGCAACCCCAGACCCCTGAAGTACTATCTCCCACTGCAAAACCTCAATCCGCTCACACTCTGCTAGTTAGTCCCTCATCCTCCTCATTTTTTCCACCACCCCACCCATCATTCAGGTTGTTGTCCCACCCCCTCCACCTATCATGGTGGCCAGATATGCTCCCTTGGTGTTGGTTGAACCTTTACATGAAATGCTCCAGAATTATCAAATGAGACTCCCAAATTTCGATGGTACAGGGCCCTTGAACACACAGCAACACATTGATAAAATGAAAGACTATTTTGACTTACAGGAAGTGGATGAAGCTGACGTTCAAATGAGACCTTTTGCGCAGATTCTGACTAGAGACATAAAGAAATGGTATAAAGGCTTACATGTTGCTTCAATTGTTGACCTTATTGTGTTTCAGAGAATTTTTCTAGATAGATGGGAGGTAAATAAAAACCCTCTCCAGATCTTGTCAGAATACGAAAACAACAGAAGGAATCAAGGAGAGACAGTACAAGACTACTGCACCCATTTCAAAAATTTGTATAATGTGATTCCAGCTGATATTAAACCCCCACAAGGTTTGGCACTGATAAAATTCCCTGACAATTTTGACGCTGATATGTCATATCAATTAAGGGAAAGAAATTCTACTACCCTGGAGGACATGCAGAAAAAGAATGATAAGTGTATAGGCTAACCTGTTGGCTAAAAGAGCATGGCAGAGAACGGAGAGGAGAGTCATGAGTAAAGAGGAACCTTCCACATCTTCTTCTGATGCCAAACTAGATTCCTTAGCTAGGGCAGTGGAGAGGATGATGGAGAGACTTACTGTAACCAAAATAAATCCCCCTAGAGAAAACCAACCTGCTCCACAAATTTGGAATCCTAACTTCAGAAGAAATCCTCCTCAAATCAGGTAGAGAGATCCCAGGGATCAAAGAGAACAGAGGAGTCATGATCAATAGATCAAACCACACCTATAGGAAAATTATGTCGATGAGGGTGAGGAGTTACTTGAAGAATTAGAAGACACACACATAAACCTCATGGGCATTCACAATATTGAAGCCATTTTCCTTACTCAAGAAGAGAAAGAACTTTTCCTTCTTTCTCAAACAAAGGTGAGTGAGGAAGATGAAGAGACCGAACAATAGGCGTTTGAAAATTCCATTATGGAGGTACACAAGCAGTACAATCTACAAAGTAAAAAGACAAGTGAGAATTCCCCAAAAAAGGTAATTGAAACGAAGAAAATGGTCGAAACCAAGAAAGCCCCTGAGCTTTCAACCAAAAATATCCCTGAGAAAGGTAACGTTGAAGCTCCAGCAAAAATAAACCCTACCATTTTACAAAGATCAATGCAAAATGAGGTTTCATCAACCAACCGACCAAGTACTTCTTCTCAGAAGACTATGGTGGACAAATTAGAATTGTTGAGCCAAAGCAAAGCATCTACCCCTTTCAGCCTCGAAGGGGAATTAGCCAAAGTGAAAATCCCCATTCCCCTTTCCAAGTTGATGAGTAAGGATGATAAACGATCACAGGTGATCAAAGCGTTGAGCATTGAACCTGATATAGGCACAAAGGCCTTAACCGTTGGATCAGTGAATCATTGGGACACGGTAAATTTTACCGATGATCAACCTAAACTTCTATTTGGCCCTGAAGTTGATGGTCATACTGACACTAGTGTTGTCGCTCCTTTTTACATCAGCCTTAATATACATGACCTGATTCTGCACAATGCTATGTTAGATTCAGGTGCTTCCCATAACCTGATGCCTAAAGCAGTGATGGAAAAACTGGGACTAGAGGTCACTAAACCTTACAAGGATTTACACTCTTTTGACTCTAGCAAAGTTAGATGTATCGGATTGATCAAGGACTTATGTATCACTCTGGTTCAGATTATAGAAAAAAGCATGGTTATGGACGTTGTGGTCGCAGACATTCCCCCAAAATATGGTATGTTTCTATCCAGGTATTGGGGAGCTAAATTGAAAGGTACTTTGCATTTGGATATGTCATATGCCACCATCCCAGTATTTGAACAACAGAGAAGACTATACAGAGAAACGTTGATGAAATATATGGTCAACAACCAAGAAAAACCACATAACTATACTCTGTACTCTGCACACTCTGATCTAGATTCCTTTATCCTATATAATGATGGTGATATGGGAGAACAAATCGCTCAGCTAGAAGAAGATACCTTTGTCCTGAACAAAAACCAAGAAATCATTGAAGCAAAATGGAAGAATCTCGTAATAAGTGAAGAATTTCTAGAAGATTTCTGGAGCATGGACTTCAATGGAGCTATAAGAAAAGAGGGAGCTGGAGCAGGAGTTTGGTTGCACAATCACAAATCCAGGTATTCGGAAAACCATTCTTACAAACTAAATTTTCAATGCACTAACAACATAGCAGAGTATGAAGCTTTGATGCTTGGATTGAAACTACTAAAGAAGGTCGGTTCCAAACAAATCATGGTAAGAGGCGATTCTAAATTAATTATCAAACAAATTAAAGGTGAGTATGTAGCAAAACATCCCAAGCTTAGAGCTTATAGAAATGTTGTTTTGGATGCCCTTAAATGTTTCACTGAAGTTGATTTGTAGGTGATGCCTAGGGGAAAGAATATTTTAGCAAATGGGTTAGTTACGTCAGCAGCTACATGCAAGATACCTTTTTGTTCCACTTGCCCATACACGGTGGAGGTGAAGTACAGACCGACTATCTCGGACAACATCAGATACTAGCAAGTATTTGGGAATGATGCCAAATTGAAGATTTTCTACAATGTAAAAATGATTTCGAGTGTACAAACATAGACTTAGAAAATGATGATGAAAATGTGAATAAATCCAATTTTGGAAATGACAGTGTAAATAAAGTAGATTCAGAATAGTTAGGTGAAGATGAGATAGAGTCTGATGTTTTTCATTTAAAGAGTAATGTTTTGCCTAGGGGTTTAGTTCCGTTAGAAGACTTATTTGATTTTAATGATGTAGCTAAAAAACCTAAAATTGAAGCCAATGGGAAAGAGGTTGAGGACTGTAACATAGGGACAGAAGGGAAACCCAGGATAGTAAAATTTTCCAAATCCTTACCTCCTGAGCAGAAACTCAAATACATTGAACTTTTTAAGGAATATGTTGGTGTTTTTGCTTGGGGTTATGAAGATTTGAAATCTTATGACACAAGCATCATTCAACATAGGATCTCGATAAGAGAAGATCAAAAACCTTTGAGACAAAAACTTAGGAGGATCAATCCCAAGTTACTTCCCCTAATAGAAAAAGAAATCAAAAATATGTATGATGCTAAAATCATATCCCCTTTATGATTTTCCAAATTGGTTTCGAATCTGGTCCTAACCTGAAAGAAAACTGGGGAAATCAAGCTTTACATTGATTTTCGAAACTTGAACAAAGTCTCCCTAAAGGAAAAATACCCACTGCCAAAAATGGACCATATATTACAAAAGGTAGTTGGATCCAGTCAAATCTCCTTACTGGATGGTTTCTCAGGATATAACCAGGTTCACATTCACCCAGATGACCAAGAGAAAACAGCTTTCACAACACCATGGGGTACCTTCATGTATGTAAAAAATTCTTTTGGGTTGATGAATGTTGGGGCCACTTTCCAAAGAGCGATGGACATCACTTTTGTGGAAGAACTTGGAAAATTTATTGTCATTTATCTAGACGGCATAACTATTTATTCCCAATCCAATGATGAGCTCCTAAGACATCTCAGATGAGTGTTTGAGAAATGCAGGAAATTTGGGATTTCTCTAAATCCTAAGAAAAGCCTTTTCGGATTAGAGGAAGGAAAATTGTTGGGGCACATAATCTCTAAGGATAGTATTAAGATAGATCCCAGCAGAATAGAATCCATTCAGAAACTAGAACACCCAAGGAATATTAAAGAATTACAATCTTTCATTGGAAAGATAAACTTTCTGAGAAGATTCATACCTAACCTGGCTGAGCTTCTCAGGAACATCACCAACATGTTAAAAAAGGACACAGAAATAAAATGGGACTCTGAATCCAAGCAGTCGTTTGAACAAGTTAAACATGCACTCACACAGGCTCTAGTCTTGATTAGTCCTTATTTCACCAAGGATTTTTACCTTTTTTCTTTCGCTTCTGAACATACCATTGCAGTAGTGTTACTACAGAAAAATAGTGAAGGGTATGAATAGCCCATAGCCTTTTTCAGTAAATTTTTAAGAGATGTTGCTTTGAATTATAAAATAATGGAGAAACAAGTTTTTTCCTTGGTAAAGGCTACAAAATATTTTAGAGTATACATTCTCCATTCCCACACCATTGCATATGTTCTGAACACAGTAGTAAAGGACATTTTAACCTAGGACAATCCATATGGCAGAAGAGGAAAATGGATCTCTATCATTCTGGAATATGACATAGAGATTAAGCCTACTAAACTGATTAAAGGTCAACGTCTAGCAAAGCTAATGGTTGAATCCAATTTCCATGCTCTTGATATTAATTTATTATCTGCAGTAGATGAACAGGGAGAGTAGGCGACTCCAAGCATGAAAGAGGTATTTTTGAACTCTCCATGGTACGCATACCTGATATTTGTTTTGCATAAATTACAAGCTCCCCCTGGTCTGACCAAAACTAAAGCTAGGTTTTTGAAATTGAAAGCATCAAAATTTTGCATTCTAGAAGGCAATGTATATTGGAAGGATCCTGGAGGTATTTTGTTAAATTGTCTATTAAAGGATGAAGCTGACAAAGTATTGCAGGATTTTCATGCAGGAGGCTGTGGCGGTCATCTGAACTAGAAGACCACAGCTAATAAAATTCTCAGAGTTGGATTCTATTAGCCTACACTATTCGTTGATGTGCATCAGAAAGTGACTTTGTGTCATAAATGTCAAGTGTTCGAGGGCAAAAGGAAACTCCTCCCTTTGCTCCAGAAACCAATCTCTGTTGAAGCTCCTTTCCAGAAATGGGGATTAGACTTTATCAAAGAAATACATTCCCCCAATACATTCCCCCTCTTCGGGCCAACACAGGTGGATTCTCACTGCGACAGACTATTTCACAAAATGGATCAAAGTTGTACCCAGTAGGCAAGCTATTGACTCTGTCATTATTAAATTTCTAGAAAATAATATCTAGTCTCATTTTGGTTGTCCTAGAAATATTATAACCAGCAATGCAGTTTCTTTCCAATCCAAGAAGTTCATATATTTTTGCAACCAGTATCATATCGGTTTGGTGTGATCCACATCCTATTACCCTCAGGGAAATGGGCTGGCGGAGTCATCCAATAAAACCTTGATGAACATTATTAAGAAGACGTTGCAAGAAAACAAAAAGTCATGGCATAATAAGCTGGTTTTCGCACTGTGGGCTGATAGACTGACCACCAAGAGGTCAATTGGTATGTCCCCATATCAGTTGGTATATGGCACTGAAGCAGTTTTTCCTACCCCCTTAGTAGTTCCTGTCATGAAACTATTGCAAGAGATGCAAGCCGATTCGAATGATTCCCAAAGAAGGATAAGCTAGATGATCCATTTGCAGCAGTCCAGAGAAGAAGTGTACAAAAAAAACCAGGTTGTCCAGGAGAGCATTAAAAATATTTTCAACAAAAGAACTAAAGAAGATGACTTTGAGCTAGGTGACCTGGTTCTGAGATGGAATGCTATAAATGAAGATAAGGGGAAGCATGGAAAATTTGACAGTTTATGGAAGGGACCTTACATAATTCACACATTCAAAGGGAATAATTCTTCCTTCTCAACAATAGTGATGGGACCAATCTGCCAGGAGGACCTGTGAATGGCAGAATGTTAAAGCACTATTCACCTCCTCAGTAGGGACTTTCAGTCTTGTTGGATTACTGAGGGGGGGGGTGAATCAGTAATAACGTAATTATAATCCTTTTTCTTCAAATGTTATATCAATGTAGAATTATTATCCAATAATGAGCAGTAATAAATAAACAATCACACACATGCACAGTACACCAGTTTTTTACGTGGAAACCCAAATCGGTAG
>JASDQU010440003.1:23269-42135 GCA_032191745.1 Picea mariana | reverse complement strand
GGAGTCCAACCTTCCTCTTTATCTTTTCACCCAAGTCCACCATTTCCCTGAGTTCTCCCTCAAGTGCCAGGCTCATTATCTCCCTGACCAGAGAGCAGTAATGTCTTCCTCGGGAGAAACTCTATTTTTCATCACACCAGAGGCCATAGACCAAATGATGCAGATACTTAGAACCAAATCTCTCTCTCCTTTCAATCTCAAAATTAATACAGAGCTTTACCAGAAGTTATTGATCCCTCATATAGCACATATTTTCGAGCTTTTCCTCCCCCGGGCTACCCATCTCCCCAAGACAAATCCCCTGTACCCTTCCTCCATGTTCTCAATAAAGAGAAACCAAATCATTTTGTCACTCTTTGCTCTACTGGGCTATCTTTCTGACCAATGGGTAGATGAACCCATATTGGGTTTTCTATCCATCTTCTCCACAGAAGATAATCCTACCACACAGTTCGATTATAGCAATTTCCTGGCGAACAATATTCATGAACAGTTTTTGAATTTCACCATAGAGGGCATGTTCTGATATTCCTCAATACTGGCCTACATGTTCACTTTCTTTTAGGTGGACAGATTCTCCTTTTTCAATGCAGAATATGGACCAGGATGGGAAGCCACAGGTGGTAACTACTTGGACTTCACTACTCTGAAAAAATTCTTCAGAATTCATCTTCAAACAGTTTATCGAGCAGTTCTACCACCTAGTGGTGAGAATGCTCAGTGGTAGACCTGAACCTTGAATAAATGAGGAGATTCATAGGATTTTGCACCTCTCGAACCTTGCAAAAACTAGAGACTGGTACTTGTACCAAGATCACATAGATATCAGAGTATATGGATGCGAGTTGGATCCATATAAATTGCCCAAGTATTTACCCATGAGGATATTTTCCTTGGAATACATAAGACAAATGATTAACTCAGATGACATACATTGTGTGTCTCTGAAAAAGAAACAACAACTTAGAATTAAAGGGAAAATAGGATCATTCATCTGCAATAGCCGAGGCACTGGGGAGGAAGCAGATAGACTGCTAAAAGAGATGAAGTTTTTCGTTAGCTTCATATGGAACTATGATCCATGAGGGACAATTTCTTAGATGAGGATTAAGAATAAAAATGTCTCATATGTTCATACACCCAATCCTGAGATAGAGAAGTTCATGAATCAAATGGAATGAGAACCGAACACTTTGGTCAAAATAGAAATGCAGGACCCTTCGGTCATCATCTCACAGATGACTACACCACAGGTTCCCAAGGAAAAAAGGCCCAGGAAGGATTCTTCACCTCCTATCACTGAAGTCTCGACCGAGGATTTCTAATTACATACCAAGAGGCCAAAAACTAGTCACACACCTGACACGGCTGGTGAAAAAGAAATCAAATCCATTGCAACTATGAAGGATGATTGGTCACCCCTCATCTCAAGCAGCAAGCAGATCATTTCTACATTTTTTCCTAAGAATCCCACAAATACTCCACCAATCAACCAACTGAGCAAAGAAGGACCAAAATTGAGTATTTTTGAGAAATATGATCCGATTAAAAAGAAAAATCAGACACTGACCAACAGTACATATGTTCAATTTTGGAAACAGACATCAATAGCTCAACACAGACTGTTGTTTGCATTTGAAACGGAGAAGAGTAGGATGCACATGGAATTTCTGCAGGCACAGGTGCCAGGCCCAAAAGCAAGCACTGACTACAAAATGGCAACGTTCGAGTTTCATACAAGGGATGTGCATCCTGCTGATCAAATGGATCTGCACATGAAAACTGGGGAAATGATTTTCTCCACATTGGAAAATGCTTCCACTGTAGCCACCAAATTACAGGCATCTCTGAGTAATGTCCAGACACAGCTAAAATTATAAAAGATATCATCATTTGCAAAGGATAACAGAATTAATACATTGGAAGAGTTGGTCCTCAATATCGGTTATGATCCCTCAAAAGTGAAAGCAGCTGAGGAGATGCTTAAAAAGAAAAATGTCGATATAGCCTCTCTGAGGAAACAGTTGAAACTACCACCAACAGAAGATTCACAGGCAAAGGAGATAGCTGAGATAGAAGGGGAAAAATATGAGATTCTCAAGCTGATCATGGAGCAGAATGCACAGTTGAAGGAGATGGAAGAAGAATTGGAAAAACTAGTGAAAGAGAAGGAACAATCAAAGGCCATGGAGGTCATTCCATTGAGCGCAGTTCCTCTCATAGGAGTAAGCATAGCATCTGCAGCATAAATTCCCTCACCAACTCCACTGACAGCTCTAGAGAAGACAGTAGAACTGGAAAAATCCATGGAAGAAATGAATTTGCAAGAGACAGAGATTAGCAAACTTAAAAAGGAGGTTGAGAACCTTCAAGAACTCAAGTCTTCTTATCAAACCAGCTACTCCAAGGAGAAACAAATATCAGACAAGCTCAGACAAGAAATACAACAGCTTCAAAAGAAGACAGTGGCAGGCAAAACACTTGCTGAGGTCAAGGAACATGTCTGGATGGACATCACCAAATCTATTAATGAAATATGGCCTATGGTGCAAATCATGTTCGAGCAGAACGAACTAGTGCAAAGAAGCAAGCAGGCGATTGAAAAGATAAGAGGAGAATTGTTAGAAATGCCCATAGAAGCCACTGAGATTATTAAATTCCTAAATTCAAAAACCAAAGAAGAGTTAGAGGAGTTGAAATATGAAGATAGGACAGAAACCATCCTTGAGGTCAAGAGGGTCCTGACCAAAAGAGGACTGATGTTGCAACTTGAGGAATAGGTCCAAGCTATGGACATAGGAGTACAAAATTTTTTTAGTAAAATTGAATCTTTGTAGAAGAAAGGCCTCCCTATCTTAAGGTCATAAACGACAAGTTAATGACACTTTCTGATTATAAAAAGAAACTAGCCACTGTGGCTAAAGATAGTTCTAAATTCTCAGGAATATAGGGCAGTATCACAGGCAAAGCATTCTTAGAAGCTTTCTAGTCAGATATCAGCATACAACATGAGATCTCGTATATTTTCATCGTCAAACCAACTTTTTTCCAAGTATACGGAGATGGATGAAGTATACCGAAGATTGCTCAAAGTCATCATTCCCAGTAACCTTCGGTGGGAAGATTTATGCAATCTGATCGAGTAGGAGCTGAGGTGTCTAAGCCTAGTCAACTATCCAGTCAGATGAAGTCATGCAAAGGCATCACCAATGGTTCACCCCAGAAATCAGCATGAAGTTTCAACACATCATCAAACAGTTCCTGAATTTTTGTATCTTGTTGAGTTAGTTAGCTAAATTTAGATTTCCACATCCTAATCTTTAATGACAGGATCATATGTCATTTTTGGTTATAAATACTTCAAACTTTGAAGTATTGAGGGTTGATCTTTACGCCCTGTAAGCTAGAAGGACTGTAATTTTTGTCAAAGAGATCTTCCAGTAATACAAAGAGACGTTTCATAGGATTCTCGTGTGTTGTTCATTGGTGATGTTATTCTTTTCTATGTTAAATGTTTTTCTTTCTCAGTTGTCATATTGTTTTCTAATCTAATCTTTTAAAGTAGTGCATGTTGCAGGATATATCTTTGTATACCCTATTTCTAGCTTTGAAAGATCTTAATGTTTATCTTTCTGATATTACAGTGAAGAAATTTTTAAATGCTTCTTTGCTTTAATTGATAATTCTCATCTTTTCTACTATTCATCATTTTACTGCTAAAGAATCCAATGAATGCATTATCTTTCCCTATGAAAAGAATCTTTTAATTTCTGTTTAGATTTCCACCTTTATAACACAGACCCCATAGCGCAATGGAAGCGTAAACTCTTTTTAGCCAACTTAACAAAAACAACAACAAACCTTTTCAATCTTATTTTATTTAACTAGACTAATATCTTAAAGTTAAAACATTGCTAAATCATATAGAGAGATCCCTCTCTGAAGCTGGTAGGGCTAGATTCCAGTTTCAAAGTAGTTGGATAAACTTATCTCTAGTAAGTTTCTTCTTCTCTAACAACCTCTAGGAATTTATAGAGCATTAACACAGTTATGGACACAACTGTTAGAGGATGGGAGCCTACAAGAGATGCAAGGAAAGGAAGATAAATTGCATGCAGCAATGGCATATGTCAAGCAGCAACAGAGGACAATTACACTACCAGAGAAGATCAATATTGTCGCAGAAATGAAGAACCTTTAGGCAGAAGAAAAATCAGTGCAGACGAAGAAGATCGCATGGCAAGCTCAGTTGGAACCCCTACAAGAAAAGGAAGAACAGTTGGTCCTGGAATTTGACGTAGAAAAAGTGCACCTTGAACAAATAGTCTTGGAGGGGGGTGAGATCTTACGACCATGAGTCACCGCATATTTGGTCAAATCCATGTCATCAAGGAGCAGTCAGGCTCAAGAGCAGTGCCAACGGATAGCAGATATGTACGAAGCACTGGCACAATAAGTGACAGACATTGTAGTTAGGAAGTGACTCAAGACGAGTCATGATGTCAATGTTGGGGGCCTATTAGGTGTAGGCCCAGTTCGGGATAAAAGAACGACATGGGAGAAATACAGTTGGCAGAAAAATCAGCACGTGGAAAGTAGACACGCATGCAGGAAAAGAAGCACGTGCAAGACAGACATGCATGCAGAAGAGGAAATCATGTGAGGCATGCATGCAAGAAAACCTAGCCATGATAGGGTTAGGGTTTTGGTAAAAGAATGTAATGGCTAGTAATCCAAAAACATGTATAAGTAGATACCTAGGAGGTCTAGGTCGGGGTTGGGTTTTTGGTTGGCCATTGTTACTATGCCATTCGAAGGAAGAATGACTGTAAATATGACTTGTGTTGTAAGTTTTTGATCTGAGGAGAAGAAATAGGGAATATATTAAGGTTTATATCACAAGATGAGGAGGATGGTGTGATATAGTCTGCATCATTATAGATCTCGACATGTTAGATGGAGAATTGTAATGTGCACAATGTTTGTAGTTTTGGAAACACCATAATAAAATAGCAGAGCAGCCAAATCTTTGGGGACATAGCCCAGGAGGGTTGAACCATGGTAGATCATGTGTTATGTGATTGAATATTGTGTATCTTATTTACTTTCAATGATTAGATGTTAGACAAATGCATGAATGACTAGTTAGATATGTTATTTTACATGCATTAGTAAGAATGACAAGGTTTTCAATATAAGACGAATGTTAAAGTATCAAATGAATATCACAGAGTTTAATCCCATATCCACACTCATTCCCAAGCTGCAAGCACTTGAACATTGCAGCCACCAATAAAACTATCTTGGGTGAGACTGCGTAGTGCACTCTGTGTACTCTGTGTATTGTGTTTCCTTCTGGTTTACCAGAGGGGCTGATAGTTTTAAATGGGTTTTGTTGGAAACCATAGTAAACATGAACCTCAGTCAGCCCATGAAAGGTAGCAAGAGGGAAGAAAACCAACAACTACAATACCTGAAAGTACAATCTCTTGAACATGTTCCTTATTTACCTATCCTTATTTTCTTTCATTTCATTTCCAAAGCTTTCTTTACTTGACATCTTCCTTTTTCTTTGTAGATTTTTCTTCATCTCATGTTATTGCTAATCTTGTGATCTCTAGGATCTGATCTTTTTTCACCTATTCTTCTTGTTTTCTTATCCATACTTTCTTATATCTGATACCATTGTTTTGTTTCTTGGAAGTATATATCATGCTTCTACAATCATGGGCTATATGTCCATAGTTATGACATTTGTAACACTCAATGTTACTTGGGGCCAGATGAGCATTTCTTGCTTTAACATTTTTTTCATTAGCCATGCAATCTGCAACCTTATGTCCAAAGTTAGTACAATAAAAACAATAACCATAAAATAAATTTGCATACCTAGGAGTGAATGGTGTAGTCCTATTGAATTACTACCTTGGTTTATCATGATTGAAGCTTCTTTATGGCTTGAACGTGGAAGGTCTTATTGAAGATGTATCTTTATCGGTTTTCTTAGATTTCAGTTGACCATGATTCCTTCCTTTGAGTACTTCTATATAACTTTTTTTCTTTTTTTCATTCTTCTTTCCTGGCAACCTAGAATGCTTCTCTTCATTCTCTACTATGAATCTTTTTATTTCTTCAATGTTCTTGTTGAGCTTGACAACTTCGAATCTTAGTGTGACAACTTCTTCTTCAAGCTTCTCAACCTCTTTTTATTTCTTCATTATCTGAGACTTCATGAGTTCTTTTGTTCTCTTTTCTTCTTCAAGTTGGATTTTCAATGTAATTATTTATTCTTTGAGTCTTCTCTCTTCTTGACCAAACTCTTCCTCAAGCTGGTTTATGTCATCGGTTCTTTCCTTGAGATGATCAGTTAGTATCTTTCCTCTCTTTTCTACCTCTTCCTTTTTTGTTTCTATGTTCGATTCTAAACATTGCTTTTGATATTCTAGAGTTTCTTCAATTCTTCTATCCTCTTCTAGCTGAGATCTTAAATTCTTGATGGCCTATTGAGCTTCTTCGAAACCTTGAACAATTTTCTTTTGCTTCATCAATTCTTTCTTAAGTGACTTGTTTTCTTCTCTTTCTTTCTTAAGTTCATATAAAGGACTAATCAGTTATGCTTTATAATTGTCTTCTATTTCAATTAGATTTTTTGTCTCATTACCTTCAAGGCATTCAATTTCAAGATGTCTTTGTTTTTCACAATTAAAGCAAAACAACATACTTATGTTGATTATGTACTCTTCTTCTTCTGAATTCGTCTGACATGATTAAAATATTTCCTCTTAATATGTACATTCATCTTCTTTGACATTCTCTGAATCTATGATGGCTAAAGAATAGATATTATGTAACTTATCCAAAATTTATTTAGTTGATGAACATTTAAAAACCTTTTCTCTTATCGTATTAGGTAATCCTTCCTAGGTGAAATCCATTGCTATTTTATTATTATTCTTCAATTCCTTTTTGGATGCAGTCTTTGCTTTCTTTATAGAATTGTATCCTATCACAACTAAATACCAAATATCATATCCTTGTTCCTCTAAAAAAATTCTCATCCCTATGCTCCACATCTCAAACTTTATCCCATTCTGACCCTAAAATAGTGGTACTCCATTCTCAATATAATCCATGATCTCCTTCAAGTGGTTAAACTATTTTTTGAAGGAACCTGCTTTAATACCAATTGTTGGATTACTGAGAGGGGGGATGAATTAGTAATGAGAAATTTATACCACTTATTAATCCTTTTAACCATAATGTATATTCCTTTAACTTATTCAACAATGTTCTTCATTTCATCATTAATATGTTATTTCATCATATATCATTAACATCCATCAATGCATAATAAATAATAATAGACACATCCACACCATGCATAGTACATTGGTATTTTACATGGAAACCCAATGCGGGAGAAAACCGTGGAATGCTTTTCTTATATGTCTTTAAAAATTACATTCAAGGAAGCACCAACTTTCAATTCTCCAACTCCAACTGGAAGGAGGCTCCAACCCCCTATTTTCTCAGGCTACAACCCTGAGGGAAGCTCCAACTCCCCAATTCTCTGGCTACAACAAGAAGGAGGCTACAACCCCCTATGTTCTTCGGCTACAATCGAAAGGTGGCTACAACCACCAATATTTTCCCCATCCTACCACCCTAAAATATAAATGTCAAATAGATGATTAAACCACTACCACATTATCGCTATGAGATATACCATTGTAAACATGTACCAATCTGTGCCAAAAACATGTAATCAATGTGTGTCATTTTCATGTAACCAACTTGGACCTGTACTCCACCTATACCAACAAATACCAATAGGTACACAAATTGTCTGTGTTTCATCTCACATATTTATGTGCCCTTTCTATATTGCATCCTACATATGTACTCGGCCTTTCTATACTACATCCTGCATACACCTTCCAAGAGATAGGGTTTTTATCTTTATGAAACTTTGACCATTTTCTGCCTCTGTCACATTAACCTGCAACCTATACCAATCAACTTGTACTATTAACCATGTACATCAATCACTCACACAACTTGTACCATTACAAGTGCATCAACTATTCACATCACAATACCTCGTGCCCATCACCAAGAAATGGATGTGATTTTACTAATATATCAAGATATTTGTTCCACACCATCCATACAACATCCAACTACACAAAATAATATCACATACCTTTTAAATATATAAGTGGATATGTTGTACCTGGTCACTATGGACCTTCCTGAGAGCTTGCTTTAGACTCTGAGTATCTGGTTCCTTCAGCAACTCAAGCTTTCATGGATTTTCCCAAATGTATGCACCTTGTTATACTACCAACCTGCATAGGTACACTACCTCTTCTATTGTTATCCCACGTATGTACGCTACCTATTCTACTGTCAGCCCGAGTGTGCCTCAGAAAATAGGGTTTTTTCAGTATTTCTGCAACTCCAAAACTTTCATCGTCAATCCTCTTTCACTTCCTCAATATTGTGTAACTTAATGTATCAATGTGTACCTTCAATAAACCTTTTACAAAATATATATTCATTAATATTCAATAGATTCTAATAGGAGAGTCTTTCTCTCTTATTTATACTTTCATGTAGCTTCCTCAAGGGGTTACCTTTTAATCAACTTGACCCAAATTCCTTTTTTTGGGGGCTAACCCACTCATAACCACTTGTCCACTTATAACTACCTTATCCACAAATAGTAAGTTCTCCACATATAGTTGCAACTAAATTTATTATTTAAATAATTTCTCCTGCAACCACTTTAACTTATCCATAAATAGTAAACTTGTCAATTCTTGTTGCAACCACTTTATTATTTAAATAATTTATCTTTGCAACCACTTTGACTACTTTATTATTTAAATAATTTATCTTTACTCACAACCTCTTGTTGCAACTAATTTATTTTTAATTATTTTCTTAATATAACAACCATATCCATGATTAACACCTAGTTACTATGAATTTGACTAGTACACTTCTTATATGAGCTTCTAGAATAATTGACTCATTTGACTTTCTAGAGGCTTATAGATAACTCATGAGGGTTCTCCAACTTCACATGTCCATAAATATATAACCATGAGGAGTTATGTGACGTTCCACATATCACTGGAAATGGCATGACATGTATTATCCATCTAGAATAATATTACCTCCATATTCACTTATATTCATTCCTTTATACCTAAAAAAAAACTTGGGTCCATTACCCATACTTTTTTGCTACCATAATTCACTACCAGAATTCTCCAAGGGTTGACATCATTCACTAAGGTTTGACATCAATCTACAATATCACTCTCTGAGGGTTGACATCAATGACAACCAAACAATCTAAACCAAGTGTCCATCAACCTAAGCCAATTTTCTGACAATGGGCACCAAGCATGCAGTAAATGGATATTGAATAGTGACATTTCAAATGGATTCATGAGGCGTGTTGAGAGTGATGGATTTATTATGGGTTCCATAACTTGGGAGGAATGTGCTCTCAATCTCAGTGATTAAGAAGAAGATATTTGACATGGTGTTCTAGGATGGATAGGAGATAATCAAGCCCAGGGGATCTAGCTCAGACATGATAGTTGTTCTTGGAGTTAGAGAGAGAAAATTGCGTTGGTTGTAGAGCCTAATTTTCTTCTTTATTCAGAGGTCTTGTTTCAGCCACATAAATAGCTTTATCTACCATTGGGCAGAAAAGAAAAACAATCTGTGAGTATGAAGGATGAGTAATAGGATATTCTTGATAGAAAGGAACCGGAAATGATACGGCCTTGCCCGGTAGCATCGATGGCTTTCAATATTTAGAAAGAAAAGACAATGAAGGATTTGATGAATGCATTGGTGAAACTATATGAAAAAACCTTGGCTTCCAACAAGGTATTTCTAATGAAATGATTATTTAATATGAAGCTGTCGGAAGATGGTTCTATTTCTGATCATTTAAATGAATTCAATAAGGTTACTAATCAACTAAGTTCTATAAAAGTGGACTTTGGTGATGAGGTTAGGGCTCTTCTAATCTTGTGCTCATTTCCATAAAGATGGAATGGCTTGGTCATGGTTGTAGGTAACTTTGTCTTTGGTTCAAACACTCTAAAATTTAATGATTTTGTTGGTGTTATCCTTAGCGAGGAAATGTGATGGAAAAGAATAAGTGAGACATCAAGTAATGCATTGATCGTGGAGAACATGGGAAGACAAAGGTGTTGAAAGATTAGTTGTTGAAAGATTGGTTGTCATTAAATTGTTGAAATATTGGTTGTCATTGATGTCAACCCTTGAACATGAAGTTAACAAGTTGCATGTCAAGGTAAAGGAGTTGTAAACAGAATTTAAAAAGTTTCATGTCATTTGCATGTTAAAGTAACTGTAAATAGAAGTTAACAAGTTGCATGTGCATGCCAGTTGCATGTCATCATGATATCCTCATTAAAACATAGAGAAGATTCAATTGACTATCACTTATGTGAATACCTATTGGCATATCTGAGGTAGTGATTTGAAGTTAGCAAAGTCAAGTGAGGGAAGAAGTTTGTAGGAGTCGAGCGAATGGAGAAAAAATTTACAGACACGGGTTCATTACGTAAATCCACGAGTTTCAGGAGGAAAAGAATGAACATTTGTCGACTGCAATGGGGAAAAATGCAGACATCCATGAGCAAGAAGTGTATGGTTCGTGGACCTGTGAAGAAAATTTGTTGAAGATTAGGGATCTAAAAGTCAGTTTAGCTACAGGTTGAAGGTATGTCTTCCTGTGTATGTTAGGGTGTGTATTCTGAGGAAATTAGGAACATAAATGTCTTAGTGATTCACAATCATTTTATTTGGTGAAATATCTTGTGGATCTTGGTATGTGGTATGTGTGGTTGTAGTCTTGATGCGATATTGAAATCAGTAGCAGCAACATAAGTATCAGAAATAGAATCGGAAACATGTTATCAGTTATAGTGAAAGAGGTAGTGACAGATTGGTCTACATTTAAATTTCAGGGCGGTTGGATGGGGCAAGGAAAGGGGGTTGTAGCCTCCTTCCTATTGGAGCTAGTAAATTAGGGAGTTGGAGCTTCCTTCATGTTGAATTCTATAAATAGGTGGTTGGAGCCTCCTTCTAGTTGCAGTTGGAGAAATAGGAAGTTGGTGCTTCCAATGAATGTATTCTTTGATAAATAAGAAAAACATTTTGTGGTTTTATCTCACATTGGGTTTCCACGTAAAATTATGGTGTACTGTGTTTATGTGATTTTTATGCATTGAATTTTGGTGTTGATTATATATTGAATTATCATGATAAACTATTGAACATTATTAGAAGTTTTATATTGTGATTGAAATTAGTAATTGTGCTCATATTGATTCACCCCCCCTCTCATTATTCCAATAATTAGTATCAAAGTAGGTCCTTTAGGAAACATTCTAACCACTAGAAGGAGATCATGGAATACGTGAATATGGGAGCACCATTATTTGACGATCAGAACTATTCCTTCTAAAATAAAAGGATGAAAACCTTTTTACAAGAACATGGATTTGATGTTTGGAAATCAATAGTAGATGGGTATACAACACCAACCACTCCCCCAACCGACAGAGATGGAAAGAAACTCAGTGAAAAAAACTCAAAGGATAAAGGTACCATTTTGAGCAGTCTAGTTGATTCAGTATTTGTCAAGGTTATGCATTGTGACAGAGCAAAGGATCTTTGGGATAAAATCCAAAATATTTATGAAGGAGATGCCAAATTTAAGGGAGTTAAGCTTCAAATGTTCATAGCTAAGTTTGAACAATTGAATATGAAGGAAGATGAAGAAATTGCATCCTACCTTCTGCGAGTTGATGAAATTGTTAACACTATTAAGGGATTTGGAGTAGAAGTTGATGAATAAATGGTTGTTCAAAAGGTATTGAGGTCTCTCCCTATGAGATTTATCCTAAAATATCATCCCTAGAAGAAAGAGCAGATCTCGGTACATTGAGCATGGATGAGCTACATGGAATATTTATAGCTTATGAAATGTGAATAGAATAGGAGAACCCAGACATGAAGGAAGAAACTTTCAAGGAATCCAAAAAGACAAAGAAGAAGAACAAGAAAAAGTCAAAATGAGGTTTCATTTGTAGTGATGATTTAAACGAAGATGAAGAGATGGCTAACTTTGTACAGAAATTAAAGAAAGGAACTAGACAATATAAAGGTATGCTTCCATTGAAATGTTTTAATTGTGGTGGTATTGGGAAATTTTCTTCTAAATGTCCTCATAAGAATATAGATTGTGATGAAGAAGAAGATTATAAAAGGGAAAATAAATATCAAAATAAAAACAAGAGAAGAAACACAAGGAAATTATTCAAGAAAAGTTTCTACTCAAAGGAGGATAGTTCCTCATTAGACGAGGAGGATAATGATATTGACAATGATAAAAAAAAAGAGTACTCTTCATGGCAGTAGAACATAATTATGAAGAAGAAGGAAAAGTTTATCTCGGATCAGAGCTAATTAGTGCATTAGAATAAATTTGGAAAGAAAGAAAGAAAAACAAGTCACTCAAGGAAGAGTTAAAAATGAAAGAGGGATCTCAAAATTCCAACTCTGAACAAATCGAGTAGATGATCACGAGTCTAAAAATTCAAATAGAATAAGACAGGAGAATTGAGGAAATACTTAGAAGTCAGTTATAAGAAAGGAGAAAATGATTGGAATCTTAGAAGTAGAAATAGTATCTTTAAGGAAAAATCTTCATAAGAAAGATATGCAATAGAAGAGCACCAAAATATTGGATCAAATCATCGACAGTCAAAGACCATCCAATGATATATCTCGATTAGGATACAATCAAGTACAGAATGATATTTTAGAATAAAATAGATGTGCTCATTTTTCCATGGACAATATAGCAATATTGTCACCCAACCATAGGCATGAAGCCACCCCCGAGCACCTTTAACCTTGACAAATAGAATAATTATGAAAGCAAACCTTAAAACCAATAGCAAACCAAGATATCATATCTATCTCCAAGGCTAGTGCACCAAGAAAAAAATCCAAACCATAATCAAGGAAGAAATTCCAAACCATAACCAAGTAGAAATTCTAGCCATAACCAAAAGCCAAAATCCTAGTTGCAGTAGCTGCAGCTGCACTTCCTCTCCAAAACTTGTGCACCACTAGTATGTTTGAGCTATGAGAGTGTGAATGACAAATGAGCTCTAGCGCCCTCTTATTTATAGTGCTATTTGTTGCCTGTCCAATATGACTTCTTTTTTTATAGGTTAACACTTAAATATTAATTATTTTATTGAGATGAAAAGTCTTCCAGGGTTTCTACACATCTTTTTAGGGTTTCTCTTACTTCTTAGAATAGTCTAGTCTCATCAAAGGCTACACATAGAGGTTAATAACTCTTGAAACTATCATAATATCAACAATACCTCCTAGATAGGGAGGTATTAAAGTAAATGGTATTGATCACAAACAAACCATTAAACCAGTAGCAACATCATAGCCACATAGGCTATCTCATGATCATGTATATCAACTCACAAGCAACATCACCACTATTAGTATCATCTAATAGCATCAACTGCATCATATCTTGAATCCATACTCCACCTGAGTAATCGACGATGATGTTGAATCAGTCACTCACTCCACAGAGTGATACAAGGACCATTCTTCTAATCCAAACATACATCCTGAAATGATCCAGATTATTTTTCGGCACAAAATGAGAGCAGAGATATGATAAAGAAATGCATAGAGATATCGCATATATCCAATAATATAACAGAAATGTATCAAATATGCAACCATAAACACAGATATACAGTAATACACAATTTATATTAATGAAACAAATGTATAGAGACTATAAAAATACAGAGTGAAAAACTCACTAGAATGGCGGCAGCGTATCTCTGAGAAGAGATGTGACGGTTGCTTGCATTCGCAAGAAGATGATTACAATGAGGCTCTAAAGGCATTTTTACAATAAAAAGGAATGTCAAAAAAYCTAGACATCCAAAAATCCAACCCTAAGAGATAAAGYGCCAAAAGTCATGTGGGCCCCGTTTGGGTAAGTTGGTACAACAACTTCTCAGGGTCGTAAATTTTGCATATGATCTTCGTTTTAAGCACACGATAGTCCGTTGGAAAGGTATCATTGATGAGATTCAGTTTGGGGGATCAATGATGTCTTCAACTATCATTGAGAATCTCTATCCATAAAAACCTTCATTTAGGCCCTCAAAATGGCCCCGGAAATTAAAACTACTAAAAATAGTAAATTTCCGAAATTGTCAGAAAATTGTTTTGAGGGAGTTGGAAAAGGTGGGTGGCCAACAATATCCATCTGGATCAATCCTCCCTCCTTAGGAAGAAATGGTATCCATTTCTTTAAGTTCCCGAGGGAGAGGGGGAATCGTTTGTTGAATCTGAATCTTGGTGAGTTGCTTGCCTTGTTGGAGACGTCATGTTGCTTGGTTTGTGGAAGGTTGTCACAAACTTGTTGTTGGCGGGGTTGAATATATTCAACTGGTTGGGCTACATGAGATGTTTTTGTGAAGACGGAAAATTTGTGCTGTTTTGTAGTCTTGTTGACCCTCTTTTGTTGGATAGAAGGTGCTTGGGCCGAGACTGTAGTGGTTGCAATATCCTCATGTTTACCTTTTGAACAGATTGTGAAGAAGCTGAATTTTGTAGTATGAGATACTACCTTGCATAACTGTTTAGATGGGACAGCAATTGGAACTACCTATGGTATTCTGTAGAGATGACCGTCCAAAGTAAAAATGACACTACGGGGTCGAGACTCATAAACAACATGGCACTTCCACATATATGGTTGGCCCAAGAGAACATCACAGAAATTTAGTGGGGCAACATCACATAATACCTCATCCTTGAAGGGTTGGATGTCGTATGACAATCCACACTGTTGGATGACACTAAGATCTCATCCTTGGTGAAGCCACCCGATGTTGTATGGTTGCGGGTGTGGTGTTGTTGACAATCCTGATAGTTTGATGACCTTTGTTGAGATGAGGTTCTTCTGGCTTCTGCTATCAACAATAAAATGCAATGGTGTCCCTTTCACCCACATATGTGAATGAAAAAGGCACTCCCCCTCTTCAGGATCTGTTGGTTCTTCTAGTTGAATTGTTGCGGTAGTAACAATAGCAGTGGGGTCTGCGTTGATGATATGTTTTTTACCAGTATTTTCAGAATCAGACTATGAATAAGGATTCAGATCCTTGTCTTTGATCTTGGCCACTAATGACTATTTTGAGCGACATTCCTCGGTGTTGTGACAAGGGATTTTGTGGAAATCGCACCATTTTCCGGTGTCTTTCTTTGTCTTTATGTGACCCTTCTTTTCCTCTGTCTTGGAATGGTTTTCGGGAGACTATTTATTAGGATAATCTTTATCATATTTTGGTTGTTGCAAATTTGTAGAGCCAAACTCCCATTTGTTTTGGTTCTTAAATTTCTTCTCGATTTTAACAGCATATTGATAAGTAGCACCGAGTGATGAAATGTTCAGAAAATCCATTTCAGTTTGGATGTATCTGTCTAGAGCCCCATGATATTTCAGAACCAAATGTCATTCGAAGTCTTTGATACCCAGCTTGGTGCACTATAAGTTATGGAAGGTATTTATGAACTCTGAAACTGCTTGGCCCCTCTCTTGCTGCAGTGTGGTCCATCTCATGTATTGGTCCTCATGGTTTCCAACAAGGTAATATTGTTCCTTTACCGCATCCACAAAAAAATCCTAAGTGGGCTCGGCCCCATATATTCTAGACTCCTCTGTGGAAATTTTCTCCCAATAAGTTTCCCACCAATGTTTGACATGGGGGAGAGCTTTAAGGAGTGTAAAGTTCTCCTTGTCGGAAAAATTATGAACAGAGAAATAACCTTCTAACAGATTTAACCATTTGTCTAGGGCATTAGCATCTATCTGACCTTCAAATATGGGAATATCAAAATTAACTTGTACCTTAAAAGGACAGGTGCTTCCAAAGTAGTTGTTTGATGAATATGCGCATGTTTCTATCGGCAGGCGTTGAAGGATGTGGGAAAAATTCTCCAACATTTCGTCTCTCTGTCATGTGAGAGATTGCTCAAGAAACAAATTGATAAGATTGTTTTCTCCGTTGTTTTTCTTTTCTTCCGCCATGGAGGGTTTATTTGGCGTGCAAGAGAGATTGTCTTCAAGAGAGACAAGCTCAAGACACAACTTGCTATACTCGAACCTCGTCGAGGACATGCACAGAAAAAATGATCAAGAGCATCCTACTCTGATACCACTACTCTGGATTATTTTTCGGCACGAAATGAGAGCACAGATATAATAAAAAAATGCATAGAGATATTGCGGATATCCAATAATATAACATAAATGCATCAGAGATGCAACCATAAACACATAGATACAGTAATACACGATTTATATTAATGAAAGAAATGTATAGAGACTGTAAAAATACAGAGTGAAAGACTCACTAGAATGGTGGTAGCTTATCTCTGAGAAGAGATGTGATGGCTAGTCGCATTCGCAAGAAGATGATTACAATGAGGCTCTGAAGGTATTTTTACAATAAACAAAAATTTCAAAAACCATAGACATCCAAAAACCTTACCCTAGGAGCTGAAGCACCAAAAGTCATGTGGGCCACGTTTGGGTAAGTCAGTACATCAACTTCTTGGGGTCGTAACGTTTGCATATGATCTTCGTTTTAGGCGCATGATAGCCCATTGAAAATGTATCATCAAGGAGATTCATTTTGGGGGATCAATTATTCCTTTAGCTATCATTGAGAATATTGATCCCAAAAAACCTTCAATTAGACCCTCAAAATGGCCCTGGAAGTCAAAACTACTAAAAATAGTAAATTGCCAAAATTGTCAAAAAATTGTTTTGAGCGAGTTGGAAAAGGTGGGTGGCCACTGATATGCATCTGGATCATAGAATAATGATTTTCCCAATGGATTTTAAAATCCACGCCATGGGATACAAGGACCATTCTTCTCATCTGAACATACGTCCTAGAAGAATGATTGTCTTGGACCATTTTTCCTTTGTCCACTACAGTATCCAAAATAATCATATCAATTGATATCAACCTGTATAAACAATATCATGATACAAATTGATTCACCTAGGCCATTCCTCCACTCACATATGTGAGATCTCGAAGAGCATCTTCCCTCGGAAAGTAAAACATCATCCATGGGCTATTTCTACTATTCTTCCCAAGAATAGAAGAATAAATGTCCTTGATTCTTGAGCTTGGACCATTCACCTAACTAAGTCATTCCTCTGGAAATAATCATAGTGAAACCTGGAGAGAATGATTCTGCCCTATTCCTCTGGCATTAATCATAGTGAAACCTAGAGAGAATGAGTCTGCCCTAGGGAATTTTTGTCCCTAATTGTTGAACCTATACCATTCACCTAAATGGRTCATTCCTTCGACACTAATCACACTTGTTGGCACAGGGGAAAACCTGGGKTTCAACACTTACGACAGCGCACCAACAAAACCCTAACTACCAKCCCTTTCGACAACACCTGCGAAGCAGATGAAATCTCACCCGAGGTAGAGGCAGGGATGGTTGCAAGACTCAGGTGTCTGCAACCTTAGCTGGGAYACATATTTKTGATTTCAACACTTAGCAAGCACTTGGCATGGTCATTCATCAATATACATTCCTTATTATACTTCAAAGAAGGTACAAAGCATCACGTCATTCACTTAGATCTAATATTCCATCACTTAGCAAGAGTAAAATAGATCAAATCCAGTAGATCAACACTAAGCATCTTCATATATGTCATATCTAACATTCATTCACATATCAGAAGCACAAATCAAGAATAGATCTATCCAATCTAATCTAAGCACTTAGCAATACAAAACATCTAAGAATAAGCACAAAGAACAACACACAGTATTTACGTGGTTCACCCCCACCCTAGGGCTACGTCCACCAACTCTTCTTCTRTATTAGCTTCAGTCAATCAGGTTACAACACAGAGCTTAWCAATATCCTACTCCACATAGGACAAGAGATCTRCGTGCACCTCGTCAGATCCTCCTTCCCTGAGTAGATCTAGCACAGAGCCTCCTAACGATCTGTGCACTTAGCACTTACAATACTTGCACTCAGCTCTACAATTTTATCACATAGATCAACTCTTAGCACTAAGCCACCACTACTTCACTTTTGAGCCTCTTCTTATATAGCCTAGACTTCTACTTATACATTTACAAAAGTGGGCCTAAGCTTGGGTAAACCCAGGGGCCGACATCCCTATCCCATTACATTATCCCCAAAACGCAAAAAGGACCCAAAGTGGGCCGAGATCCCATGATCTCTTCTTCATCTTGCATGCTTCCTTTGATAGGGCATCGAAGTCCCAAAAATGGTCAAATATGACCCAGTATCTCCCAAAATTTGGTCAAGGGCCAACAAGCCCCCAACACTCACTTGTGACTCATCTTGAGTCACTCAGGTATGATCAATTCTTCTTCAAACACCTCGAGCTTGGCTTGAGACCTGCTACATTGCAACTGCTTCTTGCTCGATGAACTCCTGGATGAGTGTGACATTCACCAGCCCTTCTAGGCATTGTTTTGTTGAATTCATGACTTGTTCTAGCTCTGTTCCTTGGTTCTCGATCTCTATAAATAGCTGACATGCCTTATCCTACAAAGGTTGAAGTTGTTGAGTTACTTCCATTACCTTGCTCTGGATTATATGGATATGTTGTTGCGCTATCCACTGCTCGTGCGACTATTTCATTTTCTCTATGGGTGATAGGGCCTTCAGCGGCA
>JASDQU010440003.1:1393-15246 GCA_032191745.1 Picea mariana | reverse complement strand
GAGGGGGTGAACCACAATAATCCATGCATAATGTGTGAAATGTATGCATGTCTCTTCTTTCTTTAAGCAATTAATAGTTAAGCTTAACGAATGAGTTAGTACAATGTTATGAATCTGTTTATACTTTGCTTAAATAAAACTGTGGGATATACGTATGTGAATCCAAGGAAAAAATACTTTCCCTTACCACTCATGGTATCTTGCCTTAATCAAGAACCCATGTCCCCTACTCTGTCCTAGGCTGTAAACACCTCAGTCTTATAGCCACCCATTTAAAGCTATCTCGGGTGAGACTACGCAGCACTTTCTGGGTGTTTTGTTGCCTTCTGGTTACCAGGATGGTCGATAGTTTTAGAGGCTTTGTTGGAACCCCAAATGACATGAACCCTAGGTCAATAATTCAGATAAATTGAGAAGGTAATTGATAAACAACAAATGGTTTCGTTGCCATGTTAAGAGGAGCAATAAAGGACTGAGTAGATGAGATGGAATGAATATGAACCGAAGGAGAGGAAAAAAAGAGCAATGAGCCATTAGAAGGGGATGTTGAGACCTTGGAACCCCTTGAGAGAAGAAATCAAGGGATGATTGAGGAATAAAGAGCTAGAGTTTGCAAATAAAGGCAATAGAAACCCTAGGATCACACCGTGTAGATACCTGGATAAATACTTATTTATGGATTTACACGAAATCTTTTTCTGTGATTTTTCGCATCTACTACAGGAGTGGATCTTAAGGTTAAAGGATAACCACTCAATGAACCGAATTCGATAGCTAGATTTGATTCTAGTATAGATCCAACAGCTACAGCAGGTGAACAACAAATTCACCCACGCAATCGACTTTTGGCTTGACAGTATTTTGGCAGGATTTATCATAGAATTTGTGGTAGACACAGCAAAGTCATACAAAAAAGTCAATAAAGAGTTCCTACTAGGACCTAAAGGAAGTTACATCTGATAATTATATACTTCTATCAAGATACTACTATATAAAAAAGGTGTAATGACAATTGAATCAGACAACTAGACTTCCTTGTGCGCATGGGGGAAGGGGGGAAGCACTGACAGAGAGAGGAGGAATGAAAGGGGGGAAGGATGTAGAGAAGAAGAATAAGGAATACGTGGACCCTATATTGATGGATGATGACCAAATCAAGTGGATATTGGCCTCATCAAGAATGACGCGTAGTGGAGCACCCTACCAATATAAGGTGAATACCAAGAAGAGAGTCATAGCCAAGAGGGGGGGCTTGGCTAGTGATGAGGAAGAGGTAGAGGATCTCTAGGCTGTGGAGCAGATTGAGGAAATCTTGCGTGCTGCATATGAGAGGAAAACAAGAGACCCAAGACCAGGAGGAGAAGATAACTATCCCTTCAATGTTAATGTTAGTGTGGAACCCATAAACCCATGTGTGACCAATACACCAAAGAGAGCGCCACCATTTAGACAACCAAAGGTCAGAGGAAGTCTAACCATAGGAAGTACATCTACACAAGAAGCAACAACTGGAGGAGCCATTCCATGCAACCTTAGTCAAGTATCTACATCGAGCAGAGGAGGGAGTAGCCCAGTATTTGGAATGGCAGGACATGATCCTACTATCAGATTACCAGAGTTGTGAGGAGGAGTAGAAGACCCTGAGAAGCATTTGTTCATTTTCACAAAGATTTGGGAATAAAAGAAGATTTTTGATGAAGACACCAAACTTGCACAACTAGTGATCACGCTAAGGGACCGTGCACTAGACTGGTACATGAGTCTAGACACGAACAATGTTCCTGAAATGACAAGGACATTGGATGACATTAAGAAACTATTGATCAATGAGTTCCAGAAGCTGAGCTCAGAGGATCAATACATGAATAAGATGATTGAGATAAGATAGAAACCAGGAGAATTGATATGGGAGATTGATCAAAGGTTCAAGCGATTAAAAGGAAAATTTAAATACCTTATGACCGATATGCAGCATCGGAAGCTATTTGTCAACTCACTACTCCCACACTTAAAATATCCATTATGACAACAGAATTTTCATACGCAGGGAGAGGCTCTACAAGAAGCCTTTCAATTGGAAGAGAATCAGTACTAGCAAACAGACCCAGCTATCAAAGAAATGAGGGAGGATCTGAAGAACTTAACATTTCAACTGAACCAAAATAAGAACAAGGACAAACAAGAAGTCATTTGGTGCAATACTTGCTAGATAGAAGGACACCATAAGAATGAATTCCAAACATTCGCACAATATATGGCGACAGGGATGCCAAACCCACTACCAAAAGGAGTATTATGGTGCAAAATATGAAAGAAACCAAGCCACGACCCCTACCACTGCACGGTGATGCAAAAATACCAAACAGTACCAAAGAACTTATATTGCACCTTTTACAAGTTAGTCGGACATGACGACAAAGATTGCAGAACTATGGAGATGATGTGGGAAATAACATCAAACAAATATAGGGTACAGGGAGAAATGATGATTGGGCATGCAGCACCATAGTTCAATCAAGCCCCAACACCATACAACACTGTGAAACAATAGTATAATACAGTGTTGCAACCTTACAATAATGCGTAGCCACAGTACAACCCAGCACAGGCCCAGTACAATACTGCACAGTATAATCAGGGACCACAATACAACCCACCACAAGGTGACTGCGCATCTTATAGAGGAGAAGGATGAGCCAGAGCAGGTTTCAGACGGGGTAGAGGACCTGTTACATGTCACAATTTCCAGCAACCAAGACATTATGCATGGGAGTGCCCACTGCCAACAACGACTTGTATGTATTATCACGCATCGAACCATGATATGGAGGAATGTCCGACATTACTTGTAAAGATCTAGGAAAAAAGGAATCAAAATAACCAAAATGTTTAGTGGATTCATTTGAAGCAAGGGATGATGGATGGAACATCAATATAGTCACTCGAGGAGGAATGAAAATAGGAAATGACATAGTTCAATGGGAACTAGCACAGAACCAATGGGTAAAGAAGAACACTGAACCCAAGAAGAATTTTGATGTGCATAAGGAGAAGGAGATCTTTACAGAATCCCAACAAGAATTTCAGAAGGATAACATTTCGTTGACTGCACAGCAGAGCAAGGAAGCTCTGGAATACGAAATTTTTCCATCAATAGACCATACCAATAGAATATAACCCAAGGAATAAGTAAGTATGATCAAATACTTTTTGCAATCATGCATCAAATTGTTAAGTGATCCTTCATCTATCAAAATATTTCAAAACGTCCTAGAAAAATGTAGCGGTGAGATGAAACAGAAGCCAAAATTGAAAACTATCAACCACCTACACACAAGAAGAAGAACAAGTAGGGAAATTATATTAAATGCTAACATTGGGGATTTCAATATGGGAGATATTATACTAGATCTAGGATCTGAAGTGAATTTACTACCAAAAGCTACATGGCAATGCATGGGAGAACCTACATTGGGATACTCCACTGTTCAATTAAAGGTAGCAAATCAATATAGAGTCCTACCAATAAGAAGATTGAAAGGAGTGACAGTATATTTGGATGGTGTGTGCACTAAGGTAGACTTTGAAGTCATCGAAATAGTAGATGACACAACACCTTAGACGACGCTACTTGGTTTGGATTGAGCGTTCAACAACCAGGCCATAATTAACTTAAAAACTAGAAAAATGAAATTTGAGTTGGGGGACTACAGGGTCATAGACCCACTCGACCCATCATAAGGCGAGAGGTTCATAGAACCCAGTTGTCCAGATTTAGAAGAGATCATCCAGTTGTACATAAAAAATACGCGCGATGCAAATTATATAAACCCAACTACAGATAGGGTACTCAGTTGGAAGAGAATTACCTCATGCACAACAGATTCAGACACTGGGTTAGAAAATTGGCAGAAAAGACTACATGAAGTATCCATGAGAAGGTGTGCTAGAATAGACTACGCAGTAAGGTGGATTGGCACAGAAATCAGAGAACCACCTAGTTTTCATGGGCTAAATGATTTGGAAACTTTCTTGACACAATATGAAGATGAAGTATTAGAAAACCAGAGATTACTAGCACTAGATTTAGCATTAAAGGCTATACCTGCAATATGGTGGGGTGCACACAAAGAAACTATCACAGATTGGTACCAATGTAAGAGATTACTCCGCATAAGGTTCGGCGCGGAACATAAAGGTAACAAACAACAGAAATATGACAAACTAGGCACACTAGCACAACACTTGGAGGGGTGTAAAATGTTGTGGAAAATTACACTAGCAGAGGAATGGTCTCACCACTTCATTCATACTTTAGAGGGCATACCAGGGAATTGGTATACAGACCAGGAAATCCGTAAAGAAACTAAGGCATGGGAAACACTCCAACAAAACTTTAGAGTCACTTTCTCATTCGAGCATGAGAACCCCAACATAGATGCAGCCCTTAAGCGGATCAAAAAAATCATATTCATCGAAGAATCGGAAGTAGAAGCTATCACAGAGGCACAACAACGGAATAAGCAGACAATCAAGGATCTATTATCATGCTATCATGTACAGGAGGAAGCCATGGGTGAAGATGTTCTGTGCGATATTCAGATCGAAGAAGTTGAAGGAGAGAGAGATGTGGAAGGACCACCCTTAGATTCAAAGGTCATATCTATGCCAATCAAGATAAAGAAGGTTAACATAGGGACCACTGAGTAGCCCAAAATGGTCAGCATTGAAGATTACTGGGACAAATGGACACTAGAACGTATCACAGAACTGTAGCGCAAATACAACGACCTTTTTCCCACAACCTTTACAGAGATGAAAGGCATAGCCAGAGAATAGGAGAAATGAAGATACCACTCAGACATGATGCGAGGTCCATTAAACAATGACCATATAGATTGAATCCCATATATAAACAGAAAGTCAAAGATGAGATTGACAGGATTCTCGAGGCTGGCATCATTGAACCAGTCGATGAATCATAATGGATAACCCCGATGGTAGTACAGGACAAGAAACAGGGAAGAGGGATCAAGATATGCATTGACTTGCGGAATTTGAATGATGCATGCCTACATGACCCATTCCCCACACTATTCACGGATGAAGTACTCGAGAACATAGGATGCCACAAAGCCTACTCATTCACCGATGGATTCTCAGGATATCATCAGATTAAGATAGAATAAGAGGATAGACACAAGACCATGTTCACAACATAATGAGGATCTTATCAGTATATAGTCATGTTTTTCTGACTGAAGAATGCACCTGTGATATTTTCTAGAGTGGTCATCGCAACATTTAAGGAATTCATCCATCAATTCCTCGAAGTATACCTGGATGATTGGACAATGTATAGCTTACTAAAGGACCATGTGGAAGTTTTACAGCTGATGTTAGAACTATGTAGATAGTGCCAGATATCACTGAATATCAAGAAATGCATATTTGGAACACCATTTGGGATACTATTAGGGCACAGAGTATGCAAACAAGGTTTGCTAGTGGATCCATCCAAAATTGCAGTCATTGTTAATCTACCAGTGCCAAAAATAGTCCACCAAATAAGAGCAACTTTAGGACATACAGGATATTACAGGAAATTCATCAAAGGCTACGCACAGATTACAACACCAATGGAAAAACTGTTAAGGAAGGATACAATGTCTCAATGGAACGATGAGTGCCAACATGGTCTGGATACCCTGAAGGAGAACATGGTCACCACACCAATATTGGTATTTCTATATTGGGAGAATAAATTCCATGTACATGTAGATGCATCAACGATAGCACTTGGAACTATCTTGGCGCAACCAAGAAAAGGAGACTTGGATCGCCCGATAGCGTTCACAAGAAGAAATTTATCAGATTCAGAACAAAATTATAAGACGACATAGACAGAAGGCTTAGCTGTGGTTTATGCACTATAGAAATATAGACATTACCTATTGGGAAAACACTTTAAGATGTTTATAGATCACTCAACCTTGAAATACCTAGTTGTTGGCCCTTAACCAAGTTTGAATAACACTTGGTCATATTTAACCATTTTTGGGAATTCGACAACCTGTTGAAGGAAGAGTGCAAGACGAAGAAGAGATCATAGAATATCGACCCACTTTTGGGTCCTTTTTGGGTTTTTGGGATTATGTAATGGGATTGGGATGTTGACCCATGGGTTTACCCATGTTTAGGCCTATTTTGTATGTATATATAGATATCTAGGCCATATAGAGAAGTAGTGGATGATATATTTATGTGATGTAGGCTAAGTACCAAGAGTTGAATCCATGTGATCAAGGCTTTGTGCATTTTGTGTAAGACTTGTAGAGCCGAGTGCAAGTCCCTGTGAGAGATTGTAGAAGGCTTTGTGTTGTTGTGCAAGGAAGATGGATCTAGTGAGCTGCGCAGATCTTATGTCTTATGCGAAGAAGGGTTTTGAGGCTCTATGCTTGTAATCGATTGATTGAAGATAGTAAAGAAGAAGAGTTGGTGGACGTATCTCTAGGGTGGGGGTGAACCACATAAACATTGTGTTGTGTGCTTTGTGCTTTTCCTTGATGTGTTCATATGTTATATGCTAAGTGCTATGATATGTTTAGATAGATCCATTTATGCTTTGTTCTTATCATATGTGAGAATGTTAGATATGATCTAGATAGTCATGTTTAGTGATTGGTATGCTCATTCTGATCCATTTGTATATGCTAAGTGCTTGAATACTGTAGATTGGTGTGGATACTGCAAAGCTTAATTGTATCAACGAAGTGAATAGTGATTACATATTAAGGAACTAATGGTGTTAAGAGATGTATTAAGTATTATAATCACATATCGGTGTCCCAGCTAAGGTTACAGACAATCGAGTCCTGCAACCACCCCTGCCTCTACCTTGGGTGAGACTTCATCTACTTCACAGGTGTTTCTAAAAGGGCCATTAGTTAGGGCTTTGTTGGTGTGCTCTTGAGCATTGAACCTTGGGTTTGCCTCTGTGCCAAGAAATGGTTCTGCTGTCGAGACCTGAAATTGTGATTATTGGGAACTGAGGAAGAATAAACTTTGTGCCAACAAAGAAAACTCTGTGCATAGATATGTTGCCCTAGTACGCAGATTTTTGCTCGACTTGTGAAGCTTTGTGCCAGGAATAAGGTTAGATCTGAAGAAAGGAAGATCATATCCAAAGAAAAGAAGTGATATCTGAATGCTCTGTGCTCTAAGAAAAGTAAAAGTGGAAATTTTTGAAAGAAAGAGGTTAGATATGTAGAAAAGAGGTAAGATGTGTAGTCTTTGTGCTCTAATAAAGGTAAGAATAGTCAAAATTTTTTAGATATGGAAGCTTTGTGCTCTGTAGAAGTAAGATAAGTGAATTGTTTTTTGTTTCTAGAGCATGGATCTAGGTATGTTTGATAAATTTTGTCTTAGCTTAGAAACTAGGGCATTAATAGATGAAAGAAAGTTTGATATGAATAGATCTGATAAGTATAATGATAGATATGTTATACATATGCATAGAAAGAATGTTTGGACTAGCAAATGGATGCAGGATCCTAGAAAGAAATTTTTGCAGGCTAGCCATTATGATCCTAGCGCGTAGTACAAGAAGAGTTGGGGATCATTGAAGAGAAAGAGAGGATTAACTCTTTGTTACAGTTGCAGAAGACTAGGACATCTTGCTAAGGAATGCCCTGGGAGAAAACCTAGTTTCCTTTGTTGTAAGGCTATGGACCATGAAGTAATGGAATGCCCTAGAATGATTGCTAGAATTGAAAAGTTGAATATGGAGCAAGAAAGCCCTGAAGGAGATCAAGAGACTTAGATTATAGAAGAACCCCAACAAGAATCAGAGAAAGTATTAATATAGATGAAAGAAACCCTAAAGGAACATAAAGATGTCTGATTACTAGATCTTCAAAGAAAATGAGAAATTCAAAGCAAGAATAGGGGACTTCGAAATTGACTTTATTCTTGATGAAGAAACACAAGTGAACATTATGATAGAAAAAACTTGGGAAGCTATAGGGAATCCTACCATGATTCCTTCATTGGGAGGAATAGGACTATTCAAAGGAAAATTGATGATGTTATGTGGAAAACTCACTCAGATACCTATGACAGTCAATGGAACTTTGGAAAAAGAAGACTTTGAGATTATGAAATTCATTGAGGACAGTGCCCCATTTACTATGCTACTTGGAAAACCTTGGATTGAAAGATATCAAGCCAGAAAGAAGGGAGAAGATGAGGTTTTAGAACAGTAGAGACAAGAGTTAAAAGATTTCATGACTAAAATGATCACATAGTTAATAGAAGAACAGAAGAACCACTTGAATCCATATGACACTAGAAGCCTAGATGTTGAGGCCAAAGCTACACAAAAGGATGAAATTTCTACCCCCAAAAAAGAAGAAGTGAAATGCCTAAACCCTAGGAGAGAATCTCACTAGCACATAGTGACTTTGTCCAAGGAAAACAAGAATCAAAATGAGAAGAGAATCACCGAGAAGAAGCTCACTAGAAAGAAGGATAGAAATATAAGTAAGAAGAAGGCTAATATTGAAAAATTACAGAAGATCCCAGAGGTTACCTTGCAGCAGGACACTTTGCAGAATTGGAGCTTCGTCGGGATATCAAAACAATGACATATGCCACTTTGTTGAGGCGAAGAAATATAGCCCTTGGAAGCCAATATAATCATTTGACTGCCACTCTGAACATGTTGAAAATCATTTATGGATCTTCACTAGACCTTTAGATCGTGCCATAACAGACAGACCATAAGTTAATGCAACCTCATACCCGTTACAAGAATACCGTTGCTAAGTTTCCCTACTTAGTCCGTCGTGCCACCCACTAAGAACACTTTTTGCTAAGTGATAGTTTGAGCTTGAAACCTAATATTAATTCACCTTTTGATCATTTCCTTATTCCCATACGGTTTGTTGTAGTCTTTGAATTCATTTCACACCCGAGATAGTTGACCCAAGCTTGTATGTCGGACGAGCTCAACGCTGGTGAGAAAATAGTTGAAGAAGTTTTGATTGACTTAATGAATGAGAGAGTCATATCAGAGTAAGGATTATCTATAGGATTCCAAGCATCATAAACAAGAGGACCCCAAGCCTCTCCTTCCACTGCTCCCACCAGTCCATCCCGGTCAACCAATGAGAAACAGACCAAGCACAAGGATCACATTGCAAATGCTAAGCTTATCCCATGCATTCTATCAACTTAATTACCACCTCTAAGTGGTGCCATCAACCATGATAGTGTACCTCAAGAATTCAAGTACACCTTGATCACCACCTACCTTCTGAAAGGGGTGTGCTCAGTTCGTGTTGACCATGATAAGTTCGCAGCACTAAAATTTAGTGATTTTAACCTTGGAGATCGTAAAGTTTATAGCATGTTAGCCCCACATAAGTACTTAACCAGGACCAAAGGAAATAATTCTAAGAGTTTCCTACATTCATGGACCCAGAACCTCACGGAGTCCACACTGCTTAATGTAATGAAGATCTCACACTTTGGCAAACACCAGGAAGTCAACACATGCATCAAGTTGTTGTTGTCCTACTACCATAGAGGATACTTATGGTTGGACCAACGCATCATTGTGGATTCAAACTTGATCAATTAGATCACAGGCCTTAGTATGCAAGGCCCTAACCCACATGATTTTTACCCTAGAAAGACCTCAGACCGAGCACTAGCATAGAGAATAAAAGAAACTTATGGTGATGTTGAGAAAGGCATGCAAGGCTATAAGGTAACCTCTATCCAGATTAGCACAGTGTGTCTTGCCTTTCAGTTGATCATGGGTGAGATAGTCTGCAAGAATAGACCAACACAAGTGACTGGATTCGTATTTGACCTCGTAGGGAAGTGCATCGAGGGACTACAGATGAACTAGGTGCAGTACCTTGTAAACCAGCTAGAGATTTATTGAAGAGAAGTGCAAGACCAAGGGTATGAGTTCCACTTTAGTTGGTTGCTCATACTAATCTCTTTCATTGCCTAGGATCTACCATAAGGTGCCACTTTTCTAGAGATTGAACCCTTCAAACCATTGACCAGGAAGTTTTGTACACTGTGGTACTCCAGTGACATGAACAAGAATTGGCGGTCCAATGTCGTCTTCCATGCCTATTACAACCAATTGAATAATGAAATCCAGTCTACAACATGCCTCACCCCAACCACACTTCATAGGTTTATACCTTTGATAAAATTCACCGCAGACTGCCACTTCACCTATATCACAGCACGCGCTGATGAGCACAAATAGCAACTCCAGTCATACTACAAGTTGACAAAAGAAGACTTGGAGCAGATTACTAAGGAATGGTCAGCAAACCTCCTTGTTGCATTGGACCCCACAGAAATGTATGATGTGGAAAGCCCTGAAGCTATGTCGAATACACCTAGACCAAGCAAGAATACTAAGGATGATGAAGTTCAAGATGTCCATAGAGCATCCACAAAGACTACTTTGATCTCACCTGTGTAGGGAGGTGATGGTGAAGAACTAGGTGGCACAGAAATTGAGAAAAAAAAAGGCGAGGTTAATCTTCCTAGAGAGGAGGAGGATCCCTCTAAGAAAAGGAGGACTACCCCACCAAAGCCCTCATTCAAAAGGAAACTAAGGCCACCCATACTACGTTTAAGACTACCCTCACACTGGATGACTTCGAATTCTTAATCGCTGCATTGAATGATGCTTCACTAGAGATTGCAAAAAGGTAAGAAGCGAGGCAGGAGGAGGAATTTAGCCAAATCAAGGGAGAACTTCAAGAAGTGTAGCAGAAACTCCAGTCCAGCCAAGCAATTTCTATTATGCCCTTGACAATTGGAACAGCACGAATAAGTGATGAGCCCACCCAATTACACCAAATCACCGATAAAGTCGAAGCCTGCCTTCGACAAGCTCAAGAAGACACAGTGCAAGCCACCCATGCTTTGACACAAGTACATAGTGCACTTGTATAAAAATAGAGTAAGGCCGAATGGAAAAATCTTGCTCTACAAGTGAAGTGGGATGAGAAAAAAGCACAGTTACAGTAGAGAAAGGACCAGATGCTAGGAGAGCAACTTGAAGTATAGGAAAGGGTTCACAAAGCACTTCTCTATGTGATGATCATAGAAGTGAATATTGAAGAATGTGTCCCACAGCAGGCGGCACAACTTGAAAAATTAATCCATCAACTTCAGTAGTGCATCGCAGATTTGGAACTTCGTACCATGCCTTAGACTCCTAAAGAAATAAGAGATCTAAGGGAAGCAACTGCCCATAGCACAGTTGGCCGATTATAAACCTTTGCCTTGGAATGCAATAATTTGAGCACTAGAAGTGCCCAGACTTATGAGAACCTCACAAAGAATCCATAGTTGTGGGCATTGGAGGCACAGATCCAAGAATCAAAGCAACATGCAGATACACTACAGGAACAACTGAAGGCCTTGACCCCAATAGAAATAATGAAGAGGTTTGCAGAACAACACACCACCCAACAATAGGTACACATGTTGCAAAGTAAAGTGATGGAAGTCTCCCAATGACTTCAACCAATCCAAGAAAAGGCATGCCAAATGTTCACTAAAGTTGAAAGCCAGGGAACCAAGCTTGAACAAGTTGTCATCACTAAAGAACAATGCCTGGAAGGGCCAAGAGTTCATTGAGCAAGAGGTTGTCACACTACAACAGTTCGAAGTAGCTCAAGCTAAGCTAGAGGCTTTCGAGGCGAAATTGATTAGACCAGAGTGACTCGATATGAGTCACAAGTGAGTGTTGGGGGCCTGTTGGCCCTTGACCAAATTTGAGGAACACTTGGTCATATTTGACCATTTTTGGGACTTCAACAGCCTGTTGAAGGAGGAGCACAATACGAAGTAGAGATCAAGGGATCTCTGTCCACTTTTGGGTCCTTTTTGGTTTTTTTGGATTATGTAACAGGATTGGGATGTTGGCCCATGGGTTTACCCATGTTTAAGCCTATTTTGTATGTATATATAGATGTCTAGGCCATATAGAGAAGAAGTGGATGATATATCTATGTGATGTAGGTTAAGTGCCAAGAGTTGAATCTGTGTGATCAAGGCTTTGTGAATTTTGTGTAAGACTTGCAGAGCCAAGTGTAAGTCCCTGTGAAAGATTGTAGAAGTCTTTGTGCTGTAGTGCAAGGAAGAAGGATCTAGTGAGCTGCACAGATCTTCTTTCCTATGCGAAGAATGTTAGACAACATAGGTATTCCAACAGAGGACGAACACCTTCAGTAACCACTCACATAACCAGATCAAAGATCAACACACTGATGTTTTCACATGGTAGAACCCCTACGGGGAAACATCCACGGCCCCAGCCAACACGGCCACTTGGAGCAGTTTATTAATGCAAAGAAAAATATTATAGAGAGATTTTACAAGAGAGTTTCTCACAATCGATCATTGGCAAATGACCCTCTATGCTCTTTAAATAGATATCATGGACCAATTGGGTGTTAATCCACAGATCAATGGTCGTTAAGATCAAGGAGAGTATGAACCGTCGGATCACTCTATGTCGGGAACATATTGTGACTGTCAGATTTCCTAGCTACAAATGCATACTAATGCATACTAAAGAAACACACTTTTACCTAACAACATATTAGACCAAGTAGATCTTAACTAACTCTTAAGTGTCTAAATATCCTAACATCCCCCCTTAAGAACAACTTGGGATAGGATTGAAGGATTTACAATAATGACACAATAGGAGAAGGAAGGAGGCATTAGAGCTTATCCCCCCTTAATGACAGCTTCGTGAACTCCTAACATAGATCGAAGTTTGGAAAAATTCACTTCTGTAAGAGACTTTGTGAAAATGTATGCAACTTGATCTTCTGTAGGGAAAAAGAGAACTTCAATAAATTGATCATGAATGAGCTTTTTGATGAAGTGCATGTGTATATCGATGTGTTTGCTCCGCTGATGTTGAAATGGGTCTTTGGTGAGCTTGATGGCACTTTGATTGTCACACCAAAGTCCAGTCAGATGCTGGTGCTGGAATCCAAACTCTGAAAGGATCTGTCAAAGCCACAAGGCTTCCTGACTTGCATTTACCACTGCTCAGTACTCTACTTCAGCTGAAGAAAGTGCAATATCCTATTATTTCTTACAGGCCCAAGTGACAGGTCCTGAACCAAGGCTGAAAACATAACCTGCAGTAGACTTCCGATCGTCGGGGTCGCCATCCCAATTTGAATCAGTGAAACCAACCAATAAGGGAGTCCCCCCTGAACTGTAATGTATCCCAAACTGAACAGTACCACAAACATAGCGAAGTATCCTTTTAGCTACTGTCCAATGGCTTTCATGGGGTGTTTACATATATCGGGCAACAAGACCAACAACAAAACAAAGATCGGGATGGGTATGACTCAAGTATAAGAGGCTACCAACTAACTGACGATACAGGGTGGCATCAACTTCAGGAGAAGTACAAGTGGCAGAAAGCTTGACTCCAAACTGAAAGGGAGAAGGGGTTGGTTTACAGTTGTCCATGTGAAAGTGATGAAGAAGGTCACAAGCATACTTAGACTGGGAAAGAAAAATTTCTTCATTAGTTTGCAAAACTTGGAGGCCAAGGAAATAGTGCAAAAAGCCTAATTCTGTCATTTCAAATTTCTTCTTAAGGATGGTTTTCACATGGTTTAAAGGTTTTGAGTCACTACTAGTAAGGACAAGGTCATCAACATAAAGGACATGGATGATGAGATGGCTTCCTACTTTCTTGGTATAGACATTAGGATCAGAATGACATCTAGAGAATCCAGTGGCAATAAGAAAGCTATCCATTTTGGCATACGAAG
>JASDQU010440002.1:0-14102 GCA_032191745.1 Picea mariana | reverse complement strand
ATTATGTTTCCTCCAATTCTTAGTTTCCTAATCTTTATTTTTCCCTTCTTTCCCCTTTTAATGAAGCCAAAATGGCGGTTGTGCTATTTAATATTTTTCTTTTATTATTAATTTAATATCTTTTTATACTTTCCCAAGTCAAAAATTAATTTCTTCTTTGCAATTTTTAAATCCACTAGTTTTAATTAAATTCTTACTCTCTTCATTTTCCCCAAGAATTTTATAAAGACTAAACTATTACTTAAGTGGGTTTTAGTTTAAATTTTTATTTTTATTTTTATAGGGTCTTTTTCTTAAGGTTAAACAAATTTTTACCCTAGAGGAGTTTTAGACTTAGATTTAGATTCTGAACGGGGCAACAATTATTTAGAGAAGTTGTTCAATAATTTCTTAATGTGTTAAAAGTCGTAGGGCCATCTAGGTTTGTTCCTTCATCAACATCAATGTGACGCACCCTTCAGGATGCACCACGTGCTCCAAGGGTGTCACTCGCCTTGTTCGTTTCTTTTGTGAGACGTGCCTTTCATGATGCACCACGTGCTCCAAGGGTGCCACTCGCTTCTTTTGTTTCTCTTGCGCGACGTGCCCTTCAGGATGCACCACGTGCTCCAACGGTGCCACTCACCAACTTGAGTGATTGGTAGTCATCAAGAACCCCTGGAGTCAACACTCCGCCAAGTGAACTTGTGGGATACTAAGAGCTTATAAGGAATAAGGCCCCCGCCTTATTGCGTTCCCTTTAGAATCACCATGAGCGACTGTCGCAGTCTGCCCTCACGGTATCGTGGATCCTCTCGAACTAGGTAATAGTAAAGCTACAGTTCGAGCCACGATGGGAGTGCTAATAGGCTGTGGCAGGGCTGTTGTCCACACCTCTCCCTCAACCTCTCTAGTAATCGTGTGTGGCCCCTTTACTCAATATGTGAGTCTGGTCGGCAAGCTATCGTCAGCCTGCATCATCAACAATCGTGTCAGAACATGTCCACATCATATCATCAAATCAATGAAATATCATAATAAATAAATCAACCCAAATAGCACACTGCCTAACTCAATCCAGAGTCCAAGGGTTCCATCGATGCCTCTGCATCCTCAAGGTCCAAAACCCTGCACACTCAATAAATCTGATTCAATAGCACCTATCTAAGTCCAAGAAGTAAAATATCATGTCATCTATCATAACTCATCATAATCAAGGATCAATGTTTTAATACCATAAAAGTCCAGATCACTTGCGAGCAAGTGTCCTCAAAGAATATTTTTTCTTAGTGCGCCAGAGCGGGATGTTACACCAATTTTCAATAGGACCCTGGTTCTCTAGTCTACCTCAACACTATGGTCCACACTTATCCATGCGAACTTGGTATATGGTTGTACATCAAGCATTGAGGTCAACGCTTTCATAAAAGGGATGGAATGTAAGGTAGCTAGAGAGGTAGTGGGGGGGCCCAGAGGGCCCATAGTGATAATAGTGGATGCCATTCAATGTAAGGTGGAATAGGTCCACTATATTATTAAATAATGTCCACTATGGTAATTAGATATAATATCAAACTAAGGGTTTGATATTAAGACCCACTATAGATTATATTTGTAGATTTATTCAGGATATTAACATTTCTTCATAGTGATAATAATGGAGGCCATGTAATGTAAGATAGCTAGAGAGGTAGTGGGGGGGGCGTAGAGGGCCCATAGTGATAATAGTGGAGGCCATTTAATGTAAGGTGTACTAGGTCCACTATATTACTAAATAAGGCCCACTATGGTAGTTAGATATAATAAATGTAAGAGGACTTCTTAGAAGGTTCTACTTCTAGAAGATTACTCCTCTAGAATGTTCTTAGGTGATGGTAGCACTATATAATGGGGTTCAAGTAATGTAATGGGACATGAAGAGAATTATTGTATTTGGAGTTGAAGCTCATTAGGAGGTTTCCCCCTCGAAGAGGCAAGTGAACAGGAGAGGATATCTTCCATAATAGGATCCATTGTATGTTGTTTCCCTACCTCAAGGGTTTGATAGTAATAAAATTTAGGATTTGGTATAAGGCCTACTATGGTGCTTTTCTGTGCATGGCCTCAACTATTATCTCTTCATAGTGATAATAGTGGAGGTCATGGAATGTAAGGTAGCTAGAGAGGTAGTGGGGGGGCACAAAGGGCCCATAGTGATAATAGTGGGGGCCATTCAATGTAAGGTGGACTAAGTCCACTATATTATTAAATAAGACCTACCATGGTAGTTAGATATAATAAATATAAGAGGACTTCTTAGAAGTTTATACTTCTAGAAGATTCCTCCTCTAGAATGTTCTTAGGTGATGGTAGCACTATATAAAGGGGTTTAACTAATGTAATGGGACATGAAGAGAATTATTGTATTTGGAGCTGAAACTCATTAGGAGGTTGCCCCCTCGAAGAGGCAAGTGAACATGAGAGGATCTCTTCCATAATATGATCCATTGTATGATGTTTCCCTACCTCAAGGGTTTGATAGTAATAATATGAAAGATTTGGTTCTTAACACACTCATCATCCATGCATAGAAAAGAAGGGCATTGGAATCTATAGGTCTTTAAATACCGAAGTGAGAACCATTGATTCGGCTCATGACCGACTACTCAAGCATGAAATGATGACTAAAGGGATAAGGGACAAGAGATAAAACAAGAATCTTTTCAAAATAATCAATAAAACCCACACATAGAAGTCATTGAAATCATAAGTTGGGTTCGTCAAGGGACTGTCATTCCACTGAGAGGTTTATTATTCACAATCCACATGAAAGAAGAAGATGCAAAGACTAGTCATTCAACCATGAATCATTCAACTAAAAGATAAGTAAGGGGTCCATAGACATCATGGCAGATTCTTATCCTTCACTCATCATCCATGCACAAAAAAGCAGGACATTTTAATCTATAGGTATTTAAACACCAAAGTGATGACCATCAATTCGGTTCTGGCCGATTGCTCAGGCATGGACTGAGGACTAAAGGGATAAGGGACATAAGATAAAACCACAATGTTTTCTCAATAATCAGTAAAACCCACACACAGAAGTCATTGAAATTAGAATTTGGGTTTGCCAAGGGACTGTCATTCCACTGAGAGGTTTATTATTCACAATCCACATCAATGAAGAAGACACAAAGACTAAACATTCAGCCATGAATCAATAAACTAAAAGATAAGTAAGGGGTCCATAGACAACATGGTAGATTCTTATTCTTCACTCATCATCCATGCACAGAAAAGCAAGGCATTTGAATGTATAGGTCTTTAAACACCAAAGTGAGGATCGTCGATTCGGCTCCTGGCCGACTACTCAGGAAAGGACTGGTGACTAAATGGATAAGGGATAGAAGATAAAACCCAAATCTTTTCATAATAATAAGCAAAATGACACAAATAAGTCATTGAAATTAGAAGGATGGGTTCGCCAACGGAAATCAATTCCAAAAACCAACAAGCAAGTGGATTCATTAAAAGTTCCCTATGGTTGGATCCACTAAAAAATGTATTAGAACATTTATTTAATATTCCTTAAAAGTTCCCTATGGTTGGATCCACAAAGACCACATATAATGTAATGCATTAGAATCCCCAAAACAAAGATTTAAATCTTCATAACATCATATCCCTCCATGTCCAAAACCTATTTTTACCTTGAAAACAATTGTAAATCGTATGAATCTTGGCTCTGGGAAAAAAATAAACCCCTTGTGAGACACTTATCAATCTTTTTTTACTATATATATGGACTTGAAGATTTGGGTTGTAGCATTTCTATATAATCATGGAGAAATACTGAGAAAATTCAAAAGTGTTTATAATTTTTGATCTTATAATTAATATCATAACCTATCCTATATTCATATAATTAGTTATTTCCCCATTAAGAGAATGACTAAAACTAGGTACCTAATGTACAGGAACAAGAGACTACTAACATGAAAGAAAATTTTCTACCTATTGCTTACTGGGGGTTGGCATAATTATGCCCATTCTTGGCTAAATCATTTGAGAATGGAGAAGGAGATCACTCTACAAAACATTGATATACCATTAAAAATACTATTAAATAGAAATTCAATGAAATATCAATTTACTTATGAAGATTTTTTGTTAACTAGAAGGTGGGGAAAAGACAACCAAAGTGGAAGACATTGGAAAAGACCACCAAAGTGGGAGACTGGTTCCTTTTTGAGTAGTTTACTACATAAGTAGGTCACTCATGTCTTACACGGAGATGTGACCAAGACCAATGACAATATGTAGGACATGTGAAGCATAGGGGGAGATTTACTTACCCATTATCGTTAGGACTCACTAGATGGTTTCAAGATGTGTTTCGTCAACCTAGTCCAAATATAAATGACTCTTGGCAATGAATATTTCTTGTACAGTACGAAATTGTGTTCAAAAATACGATGCACTCAAGAAATAATTGTTCCATATATACAGTGGATTATTCTTTGTTAAGTACAATGCCATATTCACTCTTTGTAATTCAATTCCATCTTACTCATGGTTGCTTATATTTGATAACAAAAGAAATTCTAGCTTTTTGTAAGATTGCTTTCAGCTCTTTTCCTTTTCATTTAAAGAACAACAATGCCACAATACTAGTAAATTACACCAACACACAAAATTTTGTAAATATCAATATCCCGAAAAAAAGTAAATAAATTTGTATATACTACCAAAGATCTCAAATGATGGATAAATCCAAGGGATATAGGAAAGTGTCATAAGGTATCTACAAAACTATTAAAAATAGAGCTTCAAATGGAACTTTATTCCTTACTAGTCAATGGAATGTATATGTTATTATGTGTTCAATGGTTAATGTAGCTATGTGCTTGTGTAAAAAATATTCAAAATATATTCTTGAAATTAATATGGAAAGGTGAAACTTATAAAATATATGGATTTTAAACATTAACTAATAAAATAATTACTTCACAATGCAAGAAAAATAGTAGAACAAAGAGCGGCGAGTGGACGGAGTTAGGGGTATAGAGAGAGAGAGACAGAAATAGATCTCTTGGTTACCAACAAATTTCCACTAGGTTAACAATTGAGTACTTTTGGTAGGTTACCAACCAAAATCTTGGTTATAGGTTACACACACAGATATATGCTAGAATGAGATTGTTGTTACCTTTCCATGCCAAATAAAAAATTAACTGATGAAGATTCCTAGTCAATAGTCTTCTCATGAAAAGAAAACATGTCAAAAGTGCAGTTTGGTCCTAGGTGGGGTAGATACAAAATTGTCCTCTCTGATACTTTAGCTAGACCCAATTAAGATATCCAATTAAAAGTCACAACTTATTACTTGAATCACCCTTTGACTTGTATTTTGAGAAGTCATTTATTTTGTAAAACAATTTTCATTATCAATTGCTAATCTTTATTGAAATATATCTTTGTAAATTTTGATATACAAGTATATTTTCTCCACAAGTTCATGATGGAAACACAAATATGTGGAGATCAATCATGATATGAAAGAAATTTAAGTAGACAAATTAAACATTTCCTAGGAATCATAAGGAATCGTGTAAGAAGTCAAATAGTCAATTGGGTCAAAGTGTGACTAAGTACGAAGTTTTGTTAGGAAGTTCCACTAGGAGAGAAATGACCTAATATGGAAGTAATATATTTACTGAACTATGCATAATTGACTTGAATATCACATTGATGGACAAATAATGGAAATAATGGATGCATGTTTCTAGAACATGTCAACAAAAACCTAAAAGGTTCTAAGAATGTTTATTGGTCAATTCTTCATGAAGTATGGTCTAATAGAAGTTGAATCATTGAGAACTAAGTTGATTAGGATTCTTGGTAGAATAACACTCAATGTTACCATGGAATAGATTGATCCTAATGGTTTCTTTGAGGGTGCATATATTAACCTCAATGAATTGACAAAATGTACAAGGGATTACAAGATGAAAAGCAACATGTGTATGGTGCATCTACAATAACTACTGAACCAATTTATTGTCATTAGGAGGTGGGCATCAAATGACATGTAGAAGTTGAATTGATTTTTAAAGTGGCATGTAAAGAAGAGGAACAATTGTAACTATCTCTTAGAGATTGAGAGAGGGAGGTAGAAGTTTGAAGATTATAATTGAGAAAGGATGCAATCATAGGTGATTTTTGTGTTGAGATGGTATGTGACATGGGACATTTAAAAATTTAAATGTGTGCTCTATATGATCTTATGTTTTGTTAAATGACAACTTGAAAGTTTGAAAAGAAAATTTATGTCAATTTAAGATTGAAATCTCGCTCAAGGGGATGTTTTGGCCTTTTTCTTTCTTGGATTATTAGTAAATGAACATTCCGTAAATGTAGCAAGCAATCAAATATGAAAATGAATCCCCATTAATGGCATTGAATTCATTTATGTGCTTAGCTAGATGATTCGTTTAGCAATTGGAGAAAGATCAATTACTGAATGATGCTTGATTCCTATTTGCATAATAGAAATATTATTCTTTTTTTGTTTGGGTGATGCAGATTTCTTGAGCCCAAGGATGCATCGAAACCATTATTCAAGAAAATATTTTAGGGTCATTTTAGGCTAGAGATCATTCGATTATATTAAGTTTCAATTTTTTCTTCTCCAAAATGACCTCTATCCTAAGCCTTATAGCTACATGATATTTTCAAGGTGCTTGGGCTTCAACGCACCATTGAACTTTATGTAATATAGGTAGGAACTACACCCATAGTTGTATTATATAATGTTCACACTATTTAAATTAAGAATCCATAGATGAGAATGTAAAGATAAAGATTTTGGATTTCAATTTATGTTGTCAACCTATAGGTCCTTATCCAAGGAGCGTGCATTCCCCAGAACCAAATGGGGGGAATGGATGAATAGATATAGGGGATTTCCCCCATTATCTCAGTGTTAACTATTACTCATGCTAGCTAGTGGACTAAAAAACTATTATTGAACCCAAGCTATAGTTCAGGTTGATGTTGTTTTTCTCTCCAAGGTCTAAAGGCCTTGGGTTATGGGTGGGATAAATAATGGAAAATAAATCAATGTCACATTGGTAATCAAATTTTCATTGCTCACAAATCCCACCACTATGATAACCTGCACCCTCATGAGTAGAGCTAGATCAGGTAAATAAAATTGAGGGGAAGAAATCAAGGGCCTATGCGACCTTGGATTCATGTAAGGTTCTCTCCTTTAGCATCATTTGATGACTAATTATATGTAATTCCATCCCAATGTCACTTTATCTAACGATTCCCTTAGCGATGACTCATATGAAGTATTTGGGATGTGTACTAGTTGGAAACAGTCCTAGCCAAGAAAATCTTGGTATAGTAAGGAAGAAGGAAATTTACTACTTTTGGGGGAACACAATGTCTTTTTCTAACATAAAAGCATATTTGTAAATAAAAATATATACTTATCATGAACTATACTAAAATCACTACTAGGAGAAGCTTATGCTTGAGAAGCATCCACAACTCATGCTAACTACTACAATTAATGAAGTAGTCCAAATTGTTGGTGAAAGTTGAAACTTCAAATGCTCCATCCATGGAGAGATCTAACTTCAAATAATCACCAACATATAGCTACCAATGCATGAGATCCTAATGCTCCATCTAAAAAAACTATTTTCCAACAAATCCATCTCCAGATCCTAATGCTATAGTAGTTGTTGTTAAAGTGGTGCAATATACATCTTGCACTTCAAATGATCCTGAAATATATTGGCCTGAAATATTTGGTCATGTGTTACTGTTCACTTTACTGGTTCCATACTTCGTTGGATTCATTTATGTGAGAAATTGGTCATGTTATTGGAAACAAACACTATGAGGAAGTTATGGCACTTAGAGGAGGAAGTTACAGGTTATAACATGTTTGAGAATCCATGGATAGGGGTGAGAGGTAGCGATGAAATGCAGAAACGAAAGGTCATGACAAGTGTGATACGACTTTTAGGTCAAATCAATTAATAAGCATTTAATATCGGAGGTTGGACCCATTAATAAGTGGAAGCATTGTAATGATAGTTTTTTTTTTGTTTGTTAATTTGTGCGGAACCTGTTGGCTACGCGATTAACATGTGGCTTGAGAAACNACTGTCCTACACCTCGGGGACAGCATTGTAATGATAGTTATTTAACTTTAGTTTTTTAAATATTTTTTGGACTTTGATAAATACTTCAAACATACAGTCTTCCACCAGGATAGTAAATCTTATAATTATTCTCTAAGCTAATAAAAAACTATAAATTAAAAAAAGTAAAAACACGGTTTGCAATAAAAATAAATAACTATTTTCAAAAAACCATGAAAAACATATACAAAATTAAATGCACACAGAAAAAGTCAAAAGTCTTCCACTAGGATATTAAATCTCATAATTATTCTCTAAGCCAATAAAAAACTATAAATTAAAAAAACAAAAAAACAAAATTTGCAATTAAAATAAATAACTATTTTTAAAAACCCATGAAAAACATATGCAAAATTAAATGCACTCAGAAAAAGTCAAAACATGTGAAAACTATAATACTTGACCTAATAAGGATTAAAAATGTATTAACGAAGGTGATGTTATTTAAAGTCCAACAAAAATAAAATCTGTATAAATTTAGATATAATCCCTTTATTTTAAAAATTTATATAAAATTAAAATGAATATGATAATTGAGACAAATGTCAATGTATGTAATGCATTTTACAAAGTCACATATAATTAACAAATAATAATAATGTGACAATCTATAACAAAACAAAAACAAAAAAAAAAAATCTTATATAAATTTAGGTATAATCACATTGTTTTAAAGATGTATATTAAATTGATAAAAAAACCGAACATAAATAAAATCTTGTATAAATAATCACATTGGTTTAAACATGTATACAAAATTAAAATGTACCAACATAAATAAAATCTTGTATAAATTTAAGTATAATCACATTGTTTTAAAAATGTATATAATAATTAAGACCAATGCCAATGTATGCAATAAATTTTACAAAATTGCATTTTTTTTAAGTAAAAAGGTGAATCCTGTTATATTAAAGCTTCAAAAATAGAAATACATGACATACAGGTGCCAGTTGTCCTGCCTATGCAGGAAACCAGGACAGTTGGCCTGTCGACAGTAGCATGCAAAATCAAACAGCTCGTTTTGCCACCCTGCCCGAAGGAGACCAGGGTGCATGTCCATTTTCATCAGTAGTTTAGTAAGGCCTACGCTAATGCTAACTAGGGTAATAATTAAAGAGCTACAACTCTGATAAACATCAAAAGAAATGGAGTTGGAGACCACGCGAAACAAAAGAACCTATTCACCAGAGTCCTCGCATTCGTCCTTCGCCGTGCCGCTGCTGACAGGAATGACATAAGGTTGAGCATAGGTGGGGCATTGTCGTCGAGGTGTGGCACTGGATTAGAATGCGTATAGCATGTCCAAGCGTTGGATAACGTGGACGGATATGAAAATTTGATCATCCACCAGACTGCTGACCTCAAAGATCAGGTTCAAGTGCTCCGGGTGTAGGAGTGGTGGCGGGGTTGACGACTTTGGTTTGGCATCCATTTCCCAGTGACCCTGGATCTTCCTCTACGGCTATGAGTCGATGTTTCTTTCTGGCAGCTCGTCCTCTACCAGGCAAGTGGAAAACTCTTCATTAGGACCGTTGCTAGGACTGTAAGTCTCTCTGGAATTGGGCGGTGGTGCTTCTTCTTCAATGCACGCCAGGGGGTTCCAATTATCTGAAACTATAAACATTCGACTCTCAGAGAAGTCTGGTGGGAGCTCCATGGTTGGAATTTCCTCGACATAAGTTCTGGGGGGAGAGTTTGTTGCTATGGTCTTCCTACGTCGCTTCCTCTTAGCCAGGAGCAGAGCCCATTTGAACCGCTTGTGTATTTTCGTCCTGGAATCAGCTGCGTACCAGTCGATTCCTCTGTAGGGTCTCCCCCTCGCTCACGGCATAGTGAGAATGAGGACCAATGCCAGGATATCTCATGCGCTTCTGTTTCTACTCTGCTCAGCGAGCTTCGAATGCATTCTAAGAGTTTCGGTGAGGCAGATAATGGCATAAACAATGGCTGCAGCCATTAAAGCCAAGATCTTAATGCTCTGGCTTGCCGGCCTATGCTCGCTCGTGAGAGGCCCCATCGATAAACGGAGGCCGACGGAGGTGAGAGCCTTCATAAATGGCTATGGTGTAAGGTGAGAGCCACCATAAATGGCCTCTCCCCATGCGCCTTCACGTGCCCCTTCCTTTCTGCGTGGCACCCCATCCGAGGTACAAAATTACATATTACTAATATTTATATAATAATATAAAAAGAATTATAAAAAAAACATCAATGTACTTTTAAAAAAAATGCCTTAAACATCAACTTAAATGTAATTTTTGTAAAACTAATGTCAATATTTTCAGTATTTCATCTAAAAAACTACCAATATCTTCATGTAACCCAATGTTTTCATATTGCATATATACAATGATATCTACATTGGTTTTCCAAACATATCAACATCAACCTCCACATGCTTTTGAAAATTCGTTTGAATAGGACATCATCATATCAACATCAACAAGCTATTGAAAATTCATTTGAGTAAGAAACCATCACTTCATTAGTGCGAGTTGGAAATGTCCATTGTTTGAACTATGATGACATATTAATGCAATTATGAAAGTGATAAAATTTTTTGAATGGATGTTAAAAAGGGTGTGGAAGTTTCTTGAGGTTAAACATTTTATAAGATAGATTATTTTTTAGTTGAAATTATTTTTTTAATTTTATAGGAATTTTGTTAGAATTTATGGTGTCTTCTTTTTAGTTGAAATTATTTTTTTTATTTTATAAGAATTTTGTTGCAATTCAATTACTGATAGATGCTTGATTTTTGTTTCAGAAGTTAGCTAGATCTTGGTGAGGCCTTTACAGTGACATGTGTATGTGATGGCTACTTCGTTTTCTATTCCAGATCAATGTTTATGGAGTATTGATTTATTAGTAAGCCAAGAAAGCAAAATGCCAAAACATAGATAATTCGTTTAGATGTTGAAGAAAGATCAACTACTGATAGAAGCTTGATTTCTGTTTCAGAAGTTAGCTATATGTTGGTGAGGCCTTTACTGTGGCATGGGTATTTGATGACTACTTTGTTTTATGTTCCAGAGCATAGTTTATACCTGGGGAACGCCTTTGCATGGGTTATGTCAAATGGTAGCCAATGTAGATTCTGTTTAGTGCACCATCATGATTTATCAATGTGACTTGACTGATGCAGATAATTCTTACAGTTCTTTTAAACTTTTATTAACAACAAAATGCTAGTTTCTATGGTTGATGGTCTTTTAAAGGACCAGAACATTATAACCTCTGTTAAAGTAGGTTTTTCATGCAAAACATTTGTCAATTGAACTCTGGTTGACAGGCTAATTTGAACAGGGCAATGTCGTGGGCACCTAATTTCTTGGCCACAAGGCTAGGCCCTCGCGGCCAAGTCAAAGTCTAGTGAACTGTGACTTGGCAGTGAGGGCCTAGCCCTGTGACCAAACAGTTGGCGTGCCCACAACATTTCCCTGAAAGGCTGCCTAATTAATTAAATTTTAATTTAAAAAAATAAATTAAATTTGGGAGAAAACTAAAACTAAAACTTTGTTTAAAATATGACTAAAAGTAAAATTAAAATAAAAAACTAAAACTAAATCTAATTTGAACAGGGCAATGTCATGGGCACCCAACTATTTAAATAAAACTCTGTTTAAAATATAACTAAAACTAAAATTAAAATAAAAAACTAAAACTAAATTTAATTTGAACAGGGCAATGTCCTGGGCACCCAACTGTTTGGCCATAGGGCTAGGCCCTCATGGCCCATTCACAGTCCAATTTGAACAAGGCAATGTCATGGGCACCCAATTGTTTGGCCACAGGGCTAGGCCCTCGTGGCCAAGTCACAGTCCACTTGGCCACGAGGGCTTAGCCCTATGGCTAGGCAGTTGGCATGTCCACAAGATTGACCTACTCAACCTCCTAATTAATTAAATTTTAATTTAAGAAAACTAAATTAAATTTGGCAGAAAATGAAAAATAAAACTAAATTAAAAATAAAAATAAAAATAAAGCTAAAATTAAAATTAAAAATAAAAATAAAAAACCAAAACTAAATCTAAAACTAAAATACAAATAAAAATCTAAAATTAAAAACTAAAACGAAAACATACAAAAATACTTGAAACTCGCCGACAACTTGCCAAAACGGCCTCTGCGCCAACACAAACACTGCACCCAAATGCTGACAAGACCTCTGCACCAAAAGCTCACACATCTGTGCTCATGAACGCTCCGCCAAATGATCAGAGGCCTCTGTGCTTACGACCTCTGCCCCAAAAGCCCACACGTCTACGCTCACAGACCTCACAAACACTCACAGACCTCACAGACCTCACAAACGCTCATAGACCTCACAAACGCTCATAGACCTCTGCACTCACGACATCACAAACACTCACGGATGCAAACAGCCGCACTAACGCACCAAAAAAAGTTTGAAAACCATTCGAAATTGACGTGCGGTTGATATATAAAAATTCTTTTGGCCGAACAATCTTTCGGCTGAAACATTGTTCGGTCAGAATATCTTTTGGCCAAAAACATATTGTTGGATGGAAAAAATCCATTCGACTTAATTTTTACACGCAAATCGAGGGTGTTGTCACTACATCGTTTGATTTGACGTTCTACTTTTCGGTCGAAAACTAGTTCGGTCAAAACAAATATCTTTCGGCCAAAAAGTAATATTAGTTCGATCGAAAAAATGTTTTTCGGAATTTTGGAGATCCGATTGTCATGAAATTGTTACCCATCTTCTTGATTTCACCCATACTACCAAATAATTTGGAAATGCAAATATATTTTACATTGGGAATAGCGAAGGCAACAAGAAGACCTCCAATCCTTTGTCTAATTAGATCTTGACAAACATGATACTTTTTTTTATATAAAAATTAATGTTTTCACTTCCCTTGTTCCAACAATAGACAATAGGCAGTTGCAGCAAAACTAGTGGTTTATATGGAATAAGCTGGGGCCTGGAGCGAGCGTTAGGGTTTTTTCGTGATCGCTAGGGTTTTCGTGAAGGGTCTCATGGTTGCGCCTGGGGGTGGGATTCCCGCCCTCACCCACTCGGATTCGGTCGAGGATGCATTCCACAGGCTTCTCCACAGCCAAGGGAAGAAGGTTATCCCTCCGGAAATCCCAAAATTTATAAAGAAACTGGATGAAATACCAGAAATTTCCCTGCCTGAAGAGAACCCGATGAAAATAGCAGTTTCTCTAGCCAACCGCGGATTAGTGGGTCAGTTTATGGGCCTGTGGCCGTCTGCAAAAACAACCGATGATTGGATACAATGAAACTGGCGTCCGAACCTAGCAAATGGAGTAACCTGCTACCCAGTGGAAAGAGGTTATTTCGTGTTTGAATTCATTACGGAAGAAGACCGAGATTTAGTATTCAGAAACGGTCCTTATTTCATGGGGACCCAGGGCCTCTACCTAAATAAATGGACTCCGGATTTCAATCCGTTGGTGGACACAACTAAAGAAGTGCCAGTATGGGTCAGACTTCCTAACCTCCCTCTGCATTGCTGGGACTTCGAATCTCTGCAACGAATAGGAAACGGGGTAGGCAAGTTTATAGACAAAGCAGAAAATAAGGGGCAATATACATGTGCCAGAATCTGTGTGGAGGTAGATCTGGAGGCAGGTATTCCAGAAGCTGTCAAGCTTTCTGTAGGATCTTGGACTCACTATCAAAAACTGGATTATGAACACTTGTCGTTCAAGTGTAGGAACTGCCAGGAGCATGGCCATTTTCAAAAAAACTGCCCCAAGCTTCAATCCAGTGGGACGGAGGAGGCGGAAGGATGGCAAAAAGTCAAGAGAGGGAGAAATTCGCAGAACACTAAAAACAGAGACAAAATGCCCCAAGTACCTCCCAAAGAAGGAATCCCTAAGAACAGAGCTCAAGATAACCCAAAAATACAAGAAAGCCCC
>JASDQU010440001.1:1506-54265 GCA_032191745.1 Picea mariana | reverse complement strand
CATCTTCAGTGAAATCAAAAAATAGTTGCAAAATTTTGGGGCAAGGGGAATACAAAAAAGGGCAGAGTTTATTTGCAATTATTTTCCTCTTTTCAAATGGGACCCCTACCCATTCTTTTATAGGCTAAAAAGGGTTAGGTATTCGGTTGGGTGAATTACTATGGACGGTCAAATGGTTTAGGAAACTTACCCGGAAATCTGTATTTCGTCTACAACTTTCTAATTTTTGTGCTTTTGTTAGTATACACGGGTTGTAATGGGTCAGCTAGCGTATGTACATGGGAAGTAGTGGTGTAGGGTGCATATTCCCTCAAAATGATGGTTTTTTGAAAAGTTTATTCACTGGTGGCTTGGCAAAAATGGTAGGTGAGATGGCTTGATGTTAGGTATGCATGTCTGGTGCAAATTAGGGTTATAACAATACACCACCACAAAATAATTAGTGAAAGGCCACAATATATCGTCCATCATCCTCATGAAATGTTTTGGGAAATTTTTCAAACCAAAGGGCGTGACCAACAATTCAAAAAGACCTTATTTTGACTTGAAGGCAGTTTTCCATACATTTTTTTGTTCTATTGGGACCTGATGGTAGCGATACTTTAGATCAATATTATTGAAGTATTTCCCCCCCTTGAGTTGATCAAGGAGATCATCTATTCAGGGAATTGCGTATCGATTCCTGACTGTGATTTTATTCACAGCCCAATAATCAATTCAGAGTCACCAAGTCTCATGTTTCTTCTGCACTAGCATGATTAGGCTTCTGCAAGGTGATGAGTTGGGTCATATGTGCTCCTTGTCGATTAGTTCTTGTATTTGATGCTTGATCTCCTCATTTTCTATCATAGGGCAATGATATACTAGCCCATTGGGTAGCGGTGCATCGGGGGTCAGATCGATGGGATGCTTGACCTGACAATGTAGAGGTACCCCAATAGGTGATGTGAATATGTCTTTATATTCTTCCACGACCTTATCCACTTGATTATGCTACATGGAGAGGTCGGTTGTGGAGGCCATGGATGTGGCTACAATATTTTTCTCACTTTAAGAGAGAATCACGAAGAAGAAAAACTTCTCGTTCTGAGAAATGACCTATCTTCATTTCTTGGTAGAGATCAAGGAAATAACACTAGGTGGGTCTAAATCAAGAATACTATTTCTTGTTCAAAGTAATAATAAAACTATGAGGCCTAGACTCATATACATCATAACGTTTCCATAAATAAGGTTAGCCCAAAATAACATCACAAACTTCAAGAGGAGCAACATCACACAATACCTATCTTTGAATGGTTTGATGTTGTACGACAGGAAACACTGTTGCCTAGCATGAAGATCGCTTCCTTGATGGAGCCATCTGATGGTGTAGGGTTGTGGGTGTGGCGTTGTCGGTAGGGATAGATGGTTGACGATCTCTGCTAAGATGAGATTATTATGGATACCACTATCAACGATGAAGTGAATCGAAGTCCCTTTAACCCACATCTGGGAATGAAATAGGATTTATCATTCCTCTGGCTCATCGACTTCACCGAGCTAGATCTTGGTGGTAGAAATGGTGGCATTGGATTCTGCATCAATGATCCATCTCCCCTTTTATGGTTCTAAATCAGAGTCAAAACCAGCATCTAATTAAGAGGATTTTACCTCAGACACCAATGACTTCTTTGAGCACTAGTCAATAGTGTTATGCCAGGGGATATTATGTAAGTTGCACCACTTCCCAGTATCTTTCTTCATCTTTCCATTATCATTCTTTTCTTGTGACTTGGACTGGTTGTCATGAGGTTGCCCATATTTTCTCTATCCTTTGTTATGTGGGTTGGGGATGCCCTTTCCCTGCTTCTATTGTAAGGGGTTCCCAGACCCAAACTGTTGCATCTTTTGTTTCATCTTCTGCTCTATTTTGACGACATATCGATAGGCCACGCCCAAGGATTAGATGTCTAAAAAATCCATTTTTTATGTACCTATGCAGGTCGTCGCATTACTTGAGCACCAAATGTCGCTCAAAATCTTTGATACCCATCTTGGTGCACAAGGTATGGAAGACATTAGTGAACTTTGGCACTTTTTGGTCTATTTCCTACCGCAGTGTTGTCCATCTTGTATACAATTCATCATAACTTCAAATAGGGTAGTATTGTTCCTTAATAGAATCCTTGAAGGAGCCCCAAGTCCGTGCAACTACATATAAGGTGGATCCTTCTATTTCTTGTTTCTCATAGAAAGTCTCCCACCAATCTTTGACATGGGGGACAACCTTGAGGAGCACAAATGTAATATTTTCTCTATCAGAAAAGTTTTGGACAGAAAACTACCCTTCTAGAAGGTTTAACCATTTATCTACGACATCCTCATAAATTTGACCTTCAAATATAGGAATATAAAAATTGATTTGTACCTTGAAGGGGCCGGTGCCACCGCTTGAGGTGGATGTGTCGCTTGTCATCAGTTGTCGAAGTATTTGGGCAAAGTTGTCCATCATCTCATTCCTCTATCGCTCAAGGGCTTCCTCGAGCAACATTTTGAAAGGATATCATGTCCTGTCATCTTTATTTTCTCCCACCAAGGAAGGTCTCTTGGGAATGCGAGAGAATTTATCTTTAAGAGAAACAAGCTTGAGACCCAACTCTCTATACCTTGATTATGTCAGGGACATGCATTAAAAAAACGACAAGGAGCAGACCGCTCTGATACCACTGATATAGATTTATGAGCGGAACGAAATGAAACCATAGTTATAATATTAACATAGAGAAACAATGAACAATAACAGATATACAATTAAACTTGACTTCTATTAAATAATAAATATGTTGAAAATTGTAAAATGCAGACTGAAACAATCTTTCTAGAATATTGACAGCTTCTCTGAGAAGAGATGTGATGGCTACACTCATTTTCAAGAATATCAGTACAATGAGGCTTTGACATCCAAAAACCTAACCCTAGGAGATGAAGCACCAAAAGTCATCTGGGCCCTGTTGGGGTAAGCTAGTACATCAACTTCTCAGGGTTGTAACGTTTGCATACGATCTTCATTTAGGGCGCATGATAGCTCGTTCAAAATGTATTGATTAGGAGATTCATTTAGGGGGCTCAATCTGAGCATTTGACTATCATTTAGGTGCCCAATCGCGAAAAAACATCGTTTACACCCTCAAAATGGTCCTGGAAGTTCAGGAACCATAAAAATACTAAAAATAGTAAGTTTCCAAAAAACGTTTTGAACCAATTGGAAAGGTGGGTGGCCACCAAGATCCTCCTGGATCAAAGCTCCAACTCCCCAATTTCCTGGCTATAACCAGAAGGAGCATAGAAGCCCCTATGTTCTCCGGCTACATCCTCAAGGTGGCTACAACCACCTAGTTCTCAGGCTCCAACCTAAAGGAAGCTCCAACTCCTTGATTCTTTGGCATCGACCAAAAGGAGGCTACAACCCCCTTTCCTTGCCTCGTCCCACCTCCTTTAAATATAAGTTACAAATAGATGCAAAAAACACTACCACATTATCACTATGAGATATACCACTATAAACATGTACCAATCTATGCCAACAACCTGTAACCAACATGTACCATCATCATGTGATCAACCTGTATTTGTACTCTTCTTGTACCCAAAAAAAAAACTGGAACGCAACTTGTATATTTTGCAAATCGTGTATTTACGTGACCTGTCTATATTGCAGCATGTATATGTACACGACATGTCTATACTGCAACCTATGTATAGCTTTAGAAAGCTAGGGTGTTCACCTTTCTGAAACTTAGACTCTTTTTTTCCTCTGTCACATCAACCTGTACCATGTCATTGCGTCCAGTATGTAGTTGTGCCTTATGCATACATCATCATACATATCCCTTAACCAAGTGCATCTATGTCTCTCTAGTCATGTTCCATACATGTATATACAATCATGATCAAGTGTAATAACCCTCACATGGATTATACATCAAACCCTCTATGATATACAGCCTCAAAATCCATCAACAACTTCACCAACACATCACAACCAAAATCCCTCAACCATATACCAAGAAATACAAGATATTCCTCAACACTCTACCCAACAAGATGTAACAATAAAGAATACCAACCATACCAGTGTTGTATTTCTATAGATTTATCTCATACAATAAGTGTTATACAACCAACAACCTCTCTACGGAAAATCCTCAAACTCCCATAACCATATCTCATGTAGAAAAAAATATCCAACTACACATAAGAATATGACATACATTTTGAACCTATAGATAGATCTGTTGTACCTGACCACTGTAGAACTTCTTGGGAAGTTGCTTTCAGACTATGAGAACTAGGCACCCTCAGAAACTCAATATTTCATGGATTTTCCCCATTGTACACGAATTCCTCTTCCTCATAACGCATATGTCCACACCCTCCTTCACTTCCAACTTGTGTATGTGTGTGAGGCCTTCCACTGCAGCCTGCATACACCTTGAAAACTAGGGTTTTTTTAGTATTTTTGCTACTCTGAAAATTTCATCGTGAACCCTTCTTGCTAACTGTGAATTGCATAACTTTAGATGTATCAATGAGTACCTGGAATAAACCTTACAAGATAATAGATACTCAATGTGCTCAATAGATGATAATAGGAGACCCTTGGGTGAAATCATGAAGGTGGGTAACACTTTCATGACAATCCGATCTCCAAAATTTTGAATGAAAGTTTTTCGGATGGACTAATATTTTCTTTCAGGCGAAAGAAATATTTTTCAGCAGAAATATTTTTTGGCCGAAATATTTTTCAGCCGAAACATTTTTCGGCCGAACACATGAATGCCAAATCAAATGGTATAGTAACGGCGCCCTTGATTTTAGTGTAGAATTTTAGTCATAAGGATTTTTTCATTTGGCAATATCTTTTCGGCTGAAAGATATTCTAGCTGAAAAGATATTTCGGTCGAAAGAATATTCCATTCGAAACAATCTTTCGGCCGAAATATCTTTTTGGTCAAAAGAATTTTTTGGCCGAAAAACGGTTTATATATTCACCGCAGATCGTGACTGTAACATTTTTTTAGCTCTTGGCGATTGTGAGAGGGTTGTAGGTGAGTGTCATCTCTTGGCAACTGTGAGGGTTGTAGGCGGGTTTCAGTGAGGGTTTTAGGCAAGTGTCATCTCTTGGCGACTGTGAGGGTTGTAGGCGAGTTTGAGTGAGGGTTGTAGTCAAGTTTCATCTCTTGGAGATTGTGAGGCGTAGACGTCGTGTTGGCGGGCGGTCCTGTGGGCAGTCAGGCAGTCATGTTGGCAGGTAGTCCTACTGGTGGTTGGGTGATCGTTTTGGTAGGCAGTCCTATGGGAGGACGGAGGTAAGCCTAATCTAATGTTTCAAATTTAAATTTAAATTACGTAAGTTTTAATTTTAATTTTTAATTGTAATTTTTTTGTATTGTTGTATTTTGTTAATTTAAATTTATGTTTAGAATTGTAACTGTGACTTGGTCGTCGGGTGCTAGCCCTATTGCCAATCTGTGGGCACACCAATAGCTTGGCCACAGGGCTTCCCCCTCGCAGCCAAGTCACGGTCTTGTGGATTGTGACTTGGCTACGGGGGGCGAGCCCTGTGGCTAAGCTGTGGGCATGCCAATGGCTTGGCCATAGGGCTGGCCCCCCACGGCCAAGTCACAGTCCCGTGACTGTGACTTAAGGAATTTACTCCCAGTTTTAAAGGAATTTACTTCGATTGCACGCCAAAATAAGGGTTAACATGTACACCAAAATAAGGGTTAACATGGTTAACATGTACACCAAAAATCAATAGAGAGTAACATAATTTGGTTAATCCTAGTTTTTATAAAATAAGGAATTTACTCCCAGTTTTTAGACAGTAACATAAGGAATTTACTCCCAGTTTTTATAAAATAAGGGTTAACATGTACACCAAAAATCAATAGATAGTAACATAATTGGTTACTCCCAGTTTTTATAAAATAAGGAATTTACTCCCAGTTTACTCCTAGTTTACTCCCAGTTTTTAGACAGTAACATAAGGAATTTACTCCCAGTTTTTATAAAATAAGGGTTAACATGTACACCAAAAAATCAATAGACAGTAACATAATCCGAGGTTAACAACAACAATAAATAATTCAATATAGCGTGAACAAAAATCATAAAGGGAGCATCATAATGGGTTAACGATTTGTCCATTTATGTTTTGCTTTCAACTAAATCTGGTTATCAATTTTTATTGAAATTTAGAATTGCAGATTCTCATCACATGAATAGATTCATCATTTTTGAAAATCTCGAAGTTATACAATTTATGGATTTGATATTTATAATCCCATTAAATAAAATATAATTTTTTCCAAATCTTTTGACAAAAGTTTCCAACTTAACCTACTATACTCCATCACAAAGACATGGATAAGATTTTTGGACAAGGTAAAAATATGAGGTAAGGTATTTTGCAGAGAATAGTCAAGAATTTCTGGGAGACATAAAGGTTTTAATTTTAAAGGCGTGGGCCTCTTATCTAGTAAAATGAAAATTTATCGGAGACATAAAGGTTTTAATTTTGAACTAGGCCAAATCACTGTTAACAAGTTCGATTTAAAGGTGTGGACCTCTTATCTATTGAAATGATACAAAAAATTCATAGGTTAAAAACAACAGTCAACAATAGATCTAAAACAAAACTCCAGAGATCTAATTCACAGGTATATAGATCTGAAACATAATTATATAGATCTCTAACCAACATGAACAAATTTGAAGCTAAAAGATTTAGATCTGAAATACACTCACACTAGATCTAAAATACTCCTCCTCCTTAATCTCTACACCTTTTTCTTGATCTACTCCTACTTGTACATTTTATGTGAGAGAAAGAATCCATATATAGACTCTCATAGAAGAAGATAGAATAATGGAAAACTCTTCTAGAGTACATTATGGAAGTTTTAAGAATTCAAGAAATACAATTATTTTATTATTTGGTCTCACATACAACAATCTCCCACTTGAGACCAAATTGAAAATCTTTGTTAACATATCAATTGGATTGTCTTCTATGTATTTTATCCAACTGTAGTACCCCATATCTGTATCTATATATAGAGTATCAACATGTTGAAATTCTGATCTGATCTATATGATGAAATTCTAATCTGATATATATGTTGAAATTCTAATCTGATATATCTGCAGATCAACATGCTGAAATTCTAATCTCCTTATGAGTATCAATATTTTTATATACATTGATACCCAATAATAGTTCATTATTTGGATTCTATTACTCTGTTGGATTAGATTATCTTTCTTAAAAGAAAAGAAATAAATTTCCATACTCAATATAAGAATAGAATAGAAACACAAATGTTATTGAAGGTTAAAAATAAGTCTATACCAGAATTGCACATGATATACTCAGAATTTTGCAAATCTATTGGATATAAAAAAAAATGCAGTGAAAATATTCAGAATTATCATTCGCATGAAATAACCTGAAACTTACATGGATTCACTATTAAGTCTAATTACAACTAGCATTCGGTAATTTCTCAATTACAATAAAATCTTATATATTCTTTAGATTACAGATTCTTTAGATTACAGATTCTATAGATTACATAGTATATTTTTAGATTATGGATGGACAGATTCTATAGATTGTACAATATATTTTTATATTTATGTTAGTGTTAGATTTGTTAATTAGTATTAATTTCTTGTTTATGTGTAACATTTATATTTATGTTTATTTTAAATTTGTTAATTAGTATTTAGATTTCAGATTTTTTATGTGCATATGTGTGTATTATATTTCTTGTAAATATAATACAAATAAATATGTTTTTCTATTTCTTTTTCTTTAAATATAATTTTATTCTTGTATTTCTTTTTCTTTAAATATAATTGTATTCTTCTATTTCTTGAAATATAAATTTGTTCTTCTATTTCTTTTTCTTTAAATATAAATTTGTTCTTATATTTACAAACAAATTTGTAAATACTATATATATGGATTCTTGGTCAATTAGATTTCTACATATACAAAATCATTTGATAATTTATAATTATACACATGTTTATATGTTCAAATTATAGACACAAACAATAAATTTATAAACAATATTTATTTAGTTAATTTGATATAGACATTTAACAAACAAATATTAAGAATAGAGTAAGAATTGAAGTGATTATTATATCCCTGAGCAGTCGGCCAGGAGCCAAATTGACAATCTTTCACTCTGGTGTTAAAGATATAGATTCAAATGTCATGCTTTTCTATGCATAGATAATCTCTTATTAAAATTGGTTGTGACTTGGCTGGTGGGGGCCATCCCTGTGGCCAAGCCATGGGCATGCCCACAACTTGGAAACATGGTTGTCCCCCGCGACCAAGTCACATTTCAAACTGTCCAAGTTTTTATTTCAAATGTTTTTTATTTTATAAAAATTACAAATCTTTAGGAAATAAGTTTATAAATCCATTTTTACATATGTAATATTAGAGTATCATAAGTTATAAATATTATTTTACAGATTGTTGATTCCGGAATTCCTTGCTATACATTAATGTCTATCTTATAATTTGTAAAGAAATATTTGTAAAATATACATACAATGAATTTTTTTTAAAACATACGTTTTATTTTTATTTTTATAAAATTTAAAAATAAAATAGGAAGACAATTTAAAAATTACATGTTTATATGTTCATTATACACACAAACATTAAATTTATAAACAATATGGATTTACTTAAAAATGGGAATTTGATATTGACATTAATAAATAATTTATAAACAATATGGATTTAGTGAATTTGATATAGACATTTAACAATCAAATATTAAGTTTTTAAATTGGATATAGACATTTAACAATCAAATATTAGGAATAGAGTAAGCATTTAAGTGATTAGTCTATGCATGAGTAGTCGACCAGGAGTTGAATCGACTGTCTTTCACTCTGGTGTTAAAGATTTTGATTCAAATTCCCTGTTTTTCTGTGCATAGATAATCTTTTATTAAAATTGGTTGTGACATGGCCGCAGGAAACCAGTCTCATGGCCAATCCGTGGGCATGCCTACGGCTTGGCCACATGGCTGGCCCCCTGTGGCGAAATCACAATCATTTCAAACGTTTTGTATTTTATAAAAATTTCAAAATGTCCAACTTTTTATTTCAAATGTTTTGTATTTTATAAAAAATTCATATCTTTGGGAATTCAATTGATAAATCCATTTTTACATATGTAATATTACAGTATCATTTCCAAATCTAAAAATGGTTGGTGCATTGTATTTGCCAAGAACTTGCAGAAGCCAAAATTTATGAAGGATTGATTCTCGAGGTGAGACAAGGCTACTAGGAAACCCAAAAACAATGGTATCCATTATAAAACCATAATTGAGGCTTAGGACTTTTGCAATCATCGAAACAACAATTTTGGTCATAGAATAAAAAAATGTAAGAGGAATCACATAAAAGTGTAATACAGATGCTGATACTTAGTTCCATTGCTTTCTAGTGACATCCCATGTAGTTAATAAGAGATAAGATTAATATCACAATTTACATATTGATTATATTAAATAGGTAACATGATATCACCTTGTTGAACATTAAGCTAAGTTGTTCTTGTATTAATGATATCATAGTAATGGAATGGCTCTATTCCCCTTGTATTACAGGTTAAGCTATTGCCTTTAGTTCTTATTATATACTACCCTTTGTAGTTAACAATTTTGTTGTTTGCTTCATGACCTTATGTTATATCTCATACAACAACCTTTAACTGTAACTAGACAAATAGGGAAGAGGTTAGTAGTATCCCTATTCAATAGACTTACTTCCTTATAGTGATCATTGTTCTGGTACTAGGATGAGATTCACAGTATGGAATGTTATGGAATTAATGGGAAGCAATATCACTGGCTACTACACAATGAGATATTCACACTAGTGTAATCAGTAGCTCATAATAAGATACATTACTCATATCATAAAGTTGTACTCATAGTTAGTTTTGTACTAATTTCCATATTCAAGTAATGGTAATAAGATAAGATAATAAACAATTAATGGTAATAAGTTAAACTAACCCATAATGAATCATGAGAGAGAAGATGAATATGTTTTCTCAAAGAGGGGAAAACAACACAAAATTCTTCCATAGATTTATCATTCAATGAAGGCGTCACAATCGCATCACATCTTCAAAAGATAAGCATGGCAACAATGTGGTAGAACATGCTGACATAGAATAAGAGTTAGTCAACTTCTTACAGGATCAACTCACTAAACTAGAAACAAAGTGAAGGTCAACTACTTCATTATAACGAATACTTCATTGTGGATAATAAATTCTAATATAGACATAAAAGAGTTTACAAACTGCAAAAAACCTTCACTAGTGACATGTTCTCATACCATAGGTAACCACTCAATGGTTGGGAGAGAAACATGTTGGCTGGCCATTCACCATCCTAGACATAAAAGAACCCATATGTGAGTAGTTTTGATGGATTAACATATGGATCAAGTGAGACTGGTACCTGAATGACCTGGTACCCCTAAAATATAAAAACAATTGGTGCATTGTGTTTGCCAAGAACTTGCAGAATGTAACATCCCAGGTCATTATGACTACAAGCAAAGTAACAGTGCAATTTTTTTTTGTTTTTAGGAAAGAAAGCGACGACGACAACAGTTTAACCACACCACTGATGACGAACACAAGCACGCAGTCTAGGAAACAAGCAACTATGACTTCACTCACTAGCACATGGACAACTGGGCGAAACATGCGTAGGACAACAAGGAGGAATGACTACCCGCCTGACGCAAAAAAGACACACCTACAAGCTAAGAGACAACATCCCCCTCCCGACACAATGACCTTGACGGACAATACTAGAACCTCAAGGCGCATGTACCAAACGCATAAAGGCGTTCCACCCATGCGCCATAAGAAATTTACAATGCTCTACAACACTCACACAAAATGCACCGACTCCGTCCAAGTTCTCGTTTGTCGATATCCAATAGGGCGCACCATGATCCCCTCACCAGGAATCATTCCTTCCCCTAGTGATAGATGCGTCAATAACCTTGGCACAACACATCCATTATGGACCAAAGACTCTAGATAAATCCAACGCATTAGGATGAAATAACTGACAAGGAGGCTGCACCCACACCCCAAGCAACGGGTCGGCAAGACGCGGGATGACGTCAACAAGAAAATGCAATCTATTACATGACTTTGCCAACAACCCAACCCATTCATCAAGTCTAACCGGTCAATAATTACCATCTAAATAACATTGAATACAGATCAAATTTTATCATTACTTACGATTTAAAAGGGCAATTCTAAAATAATTCCAAATTGCAATCTAGCTAGTAATGGACATCATATAACAACATTTACCATATCAATGCAAAAATCTATAATGAAATACTTATTAACACATTATATTACAACATGCGGTTTATCTACACTAACCGTACCAAAATGGCAGTTGTCTATTAACCTTAAAAAGAATTTTCTAAGAAGTGAGAATGCCATTAAATCCATATACATTCAATGATAAATTAAAGCCATATACATTCGATGAGATTACTACCATATGCATTTAATGCGATCTACTTCCATATGCATTTAATGAGATTTACTGCCATATGCATTTAATGAGATTTAATGCCATATTCGTCTAAAGAGATTTATTTTCCATATGCCTGATCATAATTAATGTCATTCAGAGACATTCAATGCAGTTGATGCCATTTATAAACTATATCCTACAACAATACTTGTTACTGCTAATTAAAGCAGAGGGAAGTTGTCCAAAACCAAAATTGTCGATTAGACACACTGTCAGGTAAAAGTAAAACTCAAGGGTAAGAATGCCGAATCATTTAGCTATCCATCTAGAAAATGATAAATTGATTTTCGTCAATGAAGAATCCAATATATGGTTGTCTAAAAAGTTAAGAAGTTGTTGTGTAAAGTAAATGTAAATTACCATGACTATAAAACTACAGTGTAATTACACATTGGTTGTCAAATAAATCAGAATGCATGTAGATTGATAAGTCACCAGGTAATCTAAATAAAATGCAACTGAATATATAATGTGTATTTAATCAAATTATGCACTAACGGTCAATTAAAACGAAATGGGGAAAATCATAGAGAAGGTAAACGCATCTTTCCCCGGGAAGATTACTGAGATCCCCGTCGGGTTTTGGTGGCCAAAAATGCAGAGGTAAAGGTGTCACAACAAATTCGTACATACCAGCAGAGGTATGGTTTCACAAGAATTTGTAGTGTCACAACAGAGGTATGGTGTCACAACAAATTGTATTCTAGCAGAGGTATGGTTTCACACCAGATTGTAGTGTCACAACAGAGGAATGGTGTCACATCAAATCGTATATTCCGGAAGAGGAATGGGTTCACAGCAAATTGTAGTTTCAAAACAGAGGTATGGTGTCATAACAAATCGTATATGCCAACACAGGTATGGGTTCACAACAAATTGTAGTGTCACAACAGAGGTACAAATCAAGGTTACAAATCGCAAATTATAAATTCGATGAGCTATAAATTCTCTGAGTTACACATCAAGGTTATAAATTCACTGAGTTTACAATTCAAAGATGTAAGTTATTACAACAATGATGGTTACAATTCGCAGATGTAAGTAAAATCCGGGAAGTAATAAAGTTGGAGTCCCAATAAAGGAAATGCAAAGTTAACCAAATGTCGACATGTCTGAATTCGAACCAAAGGTAATGTAAAATAGTAGACACAGGGGTATTAAGTAGTTAGTAAAGGAGGTGCTAATTGAAGGGAATTCGTTGTCTGTTTGCAATTAAAAGAACACTCGTTGTTTGATGAATTCCTTGCTATACTTTACATAAAAACTGGAACGAAATTATTGTGATACTTAAACCATATTAAATTGATACCGTCTTAAAATATACTTGACTTATAAGGGTAATAATTGCTAAGGTGTAAATCATTGGGTAACATGGTGAGGCAGGGTATCAACGCTAAGTGCAATCGCAGTGAAATCACGGAGTAAAAACGCCTAGGAAAGTGAAAAGAAAATTGCAGAGTATTAAACATTCAAATAAAACGCCCAGAAGGAAAATTTGTCTTAATTAATATACATTGGTTGTCTAAAATGAAAAGCGTGTAGCTTGTCGAGCACCTAGCAATCTAATAAACTCACCATAAATAAAATAAATTCGCTGGGCAAAATTCACCCCCAAGTCAAATGAAATGCAACCGAAGAAGTAGCAATTGCCGGGAAACAAATGATATATAAAATCGTAGGAAATGTCTAGAAAGATATGAAAACGAGATATAAAAATGCAAAGTTTAAAGAAAACTTCACCACCAAACAAATTTTGCAGGGTTAATTTAACGCATCAAGGCGTAAGAATACACACTACCTGGAGCAATCAACAGGGGTAGACGACTGGCAGGAACCTCCTTCTCTCATCATCCACGCATAAAAAAAAAGGGAATTTGTATCCATAGGTCTATTAACACCGAAGTGATGAGCATAGATCCGACTCCTCGCCGACTGCTCAGGTGAGGACTGATGAGCTAGGGATGAAGGCAAAAACAAACCGCAATCATCACAAATAAATAAACCATAGGGCAATCAAGACATACCATGAATCGAAGGCCATGGGAATCAATCAACATCGAGCTAAAGGATATGTGGAAAATTTCAGTCATCAACTAGAATGCTAAGACAATTGTTTTCCTTACCCAATTAAACATACAAAACTAAAATCATAAATCACACTAACAATCTACCATTCAGAAATAAAGGAAGCATACCATTGCCCAAGTCGCCCGCTTTGAGTTGATGTCCCGCACGCTTCATGCAACTCCTGCTTGCTGACCGACGAGACTTCATCGATACCTCACAACCAATGCTAGAGGTACTCTTCTTCCCCCTTAGACCCCCGAGCCACAAAGGGGCCACACACACTAACCAGAGAATCAGATAGCTCCCATCTCACCTCACAAGGCCGAGCTACCACTCCTCACCGAGCTGGGTATCCCAACTCCCACAAGCTAAGTCATTCAACTATAAATTTATGTAGTGTAACATTATGCATCATAGAAGAGATCCATCATCCTTCTCCTCCCACCATTATATAGAGTTTTGAAGTCCCTTAATTTCCCAAAATCCCATTTAATTTAATGTTTAATAATTTAATTCATAAAAATCCTCCCCGTACATGTGTCACCCATCCCCTTCATTCCTCCATAAATTAATTTCATTAATTAATTTATTTCCCTTATTTCTCTCACCCACCTAAAATCCTTCCTAGAATCGCTCCTAGGTGTCCCCATATTCCCTTACAAGTTTTAATGACTTTCCCCCTTATTAATTTACTAGTTGAGTTTAAATTAGAAAGTTCTTAAATGCTAGATACCTTACTAAGTTAGACTTTCTTCTTTTTCCTTGGGTTTCCCCTTTCTTTTTATGTTTCCTGCTTTTCCTAGTTTCCTAATTATTTTAGATTTCTCTCTTTCCCCTTTTTATTTAAAACTCAATTTGGCAGGTGTAGAAAATTAACTTTTTCCCTTTTCCCTAAAAATTTTAATTAGTATAAGTGAAAAAACAATTATTTCCTCCTTTTTTTAATTTTATCCCCGAAAAGATTTTTTATAAATTAAAATAATTAGTCACCCCCTTCTTGACACAAGATTAATGATGATTATCATTTTTATTTAAACATGGTTTTTTTTCTTTTACCGCAAGTTTCACCTAGACCTAGATTTTAATTTTCAAGGTTGGGTGACATTTTATTAGGGAAAATGTTTTAAATTTTTCTTATCACGTTATTCATCCTAAGGCCATCTAGGTTTATTCATTTATTAATTAACAATGTGACGTCCCCTTCAAGACGCACCATGTGCTCCAAGGGTGCCACTCGCCTCTTTCCATTTTTCTTGCGCAACGTGCCCTTCAGGACGCACCACGTGCTCCAAGGGTGACACTCGCCTCTTGAATTACTTGGTAGACATCAAAAACCCCTATATTCAATACTCCGCCAGGTGATCTTATGGGAGACTAAGGGCCTCTAAGGAATAAGGCCCCTCCCTTATTGCGTGCCCCTTAGAATCATTGTGAGAGACTGTCGCAGTCTGCCCTGATGAACTAGGTAATCGTTAACCTACAATTTGAGCCACGATGAGAGTGATAGTAGGTTGTGTCAGGGTTGTTGTCCACACCTCTCCCTCAACATATCTAGTAGTTGTGCATGACCCCTCTACTCCACATGTGAGTATGGTCAGCAAGCTATCATCAGCCTGCATCCTCAACGAATCATGTCAGAAATATATCCATAATCATATCATCTAATCAGATGCACTAATATAACATATAAAACAATCAAACCCCAATAGTTCACTCCCTGACTCGATCCAGAGTCCAAGGGGTTCCATCAATGCCTCTGCATCCTCGAGGTCCAAAATCCTACACACTTAGTAAAACTAAGTCAATAACACCTGTCTATGTCAATGCAGCAAAACAACATGTCATCAACCCATAATGCCTCATAATCAAAATCAAATGTTTAATATTATAATAATCTGGATCACTTGTTAGCAAGTGTCCTCAAAGAATAAGTTCTCTTAGTGTGCCCAAGAGCGGGATGTTACATACACCCCCTCTTGGTCTAAACTTCATCCCGAACTTTCAGAGTATAATTGCCAAAATAATGTGTATCACAATATCATAAGTCTATCTATCAAAAAAAATGGAAACTGTTGGCGCATATCATATGTGTCCTCCCAGGTCACCGAGTGCGGACTATAGTTGTCCCACTGGACCTTGACCTGATCTACTGTTCGACGTCGTAGCTATCGAACGCGATGATCCAGGATGTGGATTGGATTAGCTGTGAGTTCCCCCTCGTACGATAACTGCAAGGAACTCATGTCAATAACGTGTGTAGGATCACTAATATAATGTCTCAAAACAGATACGTGAAAAACATTGTTCATATGCCTCAAAGAATCAGGAAAGGCTAGTCGATAGGCCATGGGCCCCTTTCTCTCCACAATCTCGAAAGGTCCCACGAAACTAGGAGAGAGGTTAGCTCCCTTTCCAAACTTGATTGAACTCTTATGAAGTTTTACCCACAAGAAGACTCGATTTCCAACCTCGTAACTACGGTCGACATGGTGCGGATCGGCATAACTCTTCTGTCGATCCTACACTTCTTTAATCCATTGTATTATTGTTTGCATTTGCTTGTCCATTTCTTGGATCACTTCTGATCCCACCAGGAACCTATCCTCAAGTTGATCCCAACTCAAAGGCATCTAACATGGTCACCCGTAAAGAAACTCGAAAGGTTCCATCTTAATGGTTCTTTTGTAACTATTGTTATAAGCGAATTCCACCCGTGGAAAGAATTCTTCCCAATGCTTTTGTTGGTCCATCACGTACATGCGCAACATGTCCTCCCAGGTCTAGTTCATTCGTTCGGTCTTCCCGTTAGTCTCTGGGTGATACGCAGTACTGAAGTTAAGTTGGGTTCCCAAGGCCCCTTGGAAACTCATCCAAAATTGTCCAGTAAACACCAATCCTCGATCAGATATAATCCTCTTAGGCATGCCATGCAGCCTCACAATCTTACTGATGAAAAATATAGCTATGTCAAGTGCCTAATACGTCGTACACATAGGAATAAAGTGAGCACTCTTCATCAGAGTGTCTACTGCTACGAAAATCAAGTCATTTATCCTTTCTGTCAGTGACAATCCAACAATAAAATCAATCGAAATAACCTCCCATTTCGATTCTGGAATAGCGTGTGGTTGTAGTAATCCTGTTGGGTGTCTATGTTCAGCCTTTACCTGCTGACATTATAGACATATGTCCACATAGTTTACTATGTCTTCCTTCATTCCCTTCTAGAAGAATAAGGGTTTAAGGTCTGCCCTCATGTTCATGACTCTCGGGTGAGCCATGTATACTACTCTATGAGCCTCTCTTAGGATCAAGCTCCTCAACTCGTCATTCAGTGGTACGTAAATCTGATTTTTAATCCTCAATAATCCATCGTTGTCAAACGTAAATCCTTCAAATATTGGTACCATCATTGTATTTTGTCCGATAAAACCCTCGACTTCTTTGTACCAGTCATCTTCATGTTGTAAAGTTAGAATATTATCACTTAGATTTGTGTGAAGAGGCAACACTAAAAATATGTGTGGTCTCCAACTCAATGCATCTACCACTTGTTTCACTCTTCCTTTTATGTAACTAATGTTGAAGTCATACTTGCTAAGCAATTCCGACCAACGTTGTTCTCACGCATTCAGGTCGCTTTGCATAAAGATGTGTTGTATTCCACAGTGGTCCTTCTTTAGTTCAAATTTTCATCCAACAAGGTAGTGTCTCCAAACCTTCAAGGCATGAACAATGGCTAACAATTCCAAATCGTGCATCGTGTAGTTCTCCTCATGCCTTCTCAGTTTCCTCGAGATGTAAGCGATCATTCGACCATCTTGCATCAGGGCTCTGGCTAAGCCTTCCTTGGATGTGTTAGTGCATGCCAATAAGTCTGCATCCATGTCAGGGACTTTTAGTATCGGTGTCGTTTTAAATAGCTCCTTGAGCCTCCTAAAATCTTCTGTGCATTTCTCAGTCCAAGCATACTTCTTGTTCTTCTTCTGCAACTCTGTGATCGGATTTGATATCTTCAAAAATCTCTCGACGAACCGTCGATAGTATCCTGTTAAACCCATGAAGCTATGCACTTCTGGAACATTCGTCGGTGAAGGCCATTCCATAATAGCCTCGACCTTTGTTGGATCCATGATGATACCTTTGTCGGAGATGACATGCCCTAAGTAGTGAATCATTGATTGATAAAATGAGCATTTGGAAAACTTCCCAAAAAATTTGTGCTCTCCCAGACACTATAGTACCAAGTGCAAGTGCTCGTCATGCTACTTCGTCATCCGAGAGTAAATCAAAATATTGTCAATGAATACTTGGATGAACATGTCCAAGTACTTGCAGAAGACCCTGTTCATAAAACTCGTAAATACCCCTGGGGAGTTTGTCAGTTCAAATGGTAAAATAGTAAACTCGTAATGTCCAAACCTCATATTAAAGGCACTCTTAGGGACATCATCCTCCTTGATCTGTAACTGGTGATACCCTGATCGCAAATCGATCTTTGAGAACATCATCGCACCCTTCATCTGATCAAATAGATCATCTATCCTCGACAATGGATACTGATTCTTGATCATTGCCTTGTTCAATTGATGGTAGTCAATGCAGAGCCTCCATGACCCATCCTTCTTTTGTATGAAAATAAAAAGTGCACCCCATAGTGACACACTTGGATGTATCAGTCCCAGGTCCAGCAATTCCTTCAGTTGCAATCTCAAATCTTGTAACTCTAGGGTCGACATATGATAAGGCGTTCTCTCTATCGGTTCAGTCCCTGATTTTATGTCTATAGTAAACTCTAATTCCTTCTCTGGCATCATCCCAGGTAACTCCTCTGGGAAGAAGTCCGCAAACTCTCTCACCAAAGGAAGGTGTTCTAGACCTTCCTCTACTCTGTTCTCGTTTAACGCAAGGATCGTATAAATATTACATCCCTTGCGTATGGTCTTCCATGGCTGTAAGGAAGAGATGAACCTCGGGGAAACTCCCTGGTTTCATCCTACAATCATGCATCTTTTCCCCTCATCATCGACCAAGCTCAACCATTTTTTTTTACAGTTGAGTATCGCCTCATGCGATTCTAACCAGTCCATATTGATCACAACATCAAAAGATCCTAAGATCATGACGTATAGGTTGACCCCGGTGACAAAATATCCCAGTTTAAGGATATAGCTCATAACCTTTCCTCCAACCTTCTGTTTGGCTCCCAAAGCCATCTCTATGAAGCTAAACTCATCCTGTTCGACTGCCTTTACCTTAATCCTTTTTAGCGCTACACTAGAAATGAAACTCTCGGTAGCACTTGGATCTATCAAAATACTTAGGGTATGGTTAGCGATGGTACTTGATGTCTTAAGCACAATGGAATGGTGATCTACCTGGAGGTTATTCACCACTACATGAATCCAATGGGCCTTACCCATATCTCCCACGGTAGTGGCTCCGACTGATCCAGATACGCTAGTCCTCTCCACCGGGTAGTCACGCTGGTAGTGTAGCTCCCCACATGTCAAACACCCCTTCTTTGGTCCAGTACTCCTAATACCTGAAGTAGAAGATGATGCCCCACTGGCCTGGAATTCTGGTTTGTTCTGCTAAACAGGCCTAAACTGTTACTGCTACAGTTGACATTGTTACTGATGTTGTGGTCCCTGATAAGGTGTCCACTGCTAAGGCATCGGTCGCCAAGGTGTAGTGAAAGTGGATCCCCTCTAGAAGCCATGATACCCTAGCGTATGTCTGGCTAGTGAATGATTTTGATGCGCACCAGATGACACCTGCCCTTCTGGTCTCACTGGAATCCTTATTTGACCCCCGCTGATAAGATCCTCCTTTGCTTTGAGGGCCTTCTGGATGGCATCATGCAATGTTTGAGGCATCAAAATCCTAACCTTTGCACGTATGATGTCATTAAGGCCAAACATGAACCTATTGACCTTAAGTTTCTCACTATTAAGATGCGACGCATACCAAAGAAAATCCATAAAATAAGCCTCGTACTCGGGCACTGTATGATCTCTCTGTCATAAGACATTGAACTCGTTGATTTGACGCTCAATGAATTCCTCTAATAGGTACCTCTCTCGGAACCATTCCCCAAACAGTTCCCATGACACTTATTCGAAGACCATGTTTAGTTGTGGCAGGAGCTTCTTCCACCATAGAAGAGCGCTCTGCTTTATTTGAAAGACCACCATGAGTACCTTCATGTTGGAGCTATAGTTGCGAAGTGAGAAACACATCGCCATATTCTCCAACCATGCCTCGGTGGTTGCGTAGTCCGGGGCACCAAAGAACTCAGGAAATTTGACCTTCTAGAGTTCACGATGAATGCTACCAGTACCAATCGGAGCACGCGGCAGACCCTTAGGGGGTGTCGGTGCCCTGGCCTCATCTCTGTCCAAATGGTTGATTAGTGCCTCAGACATCCACTGAAAAGACCTCATCATTCCAACCACATCACCCACCACTATCTGCTCCTGCCTGACAACTTGTTCTTCTCCCTGGGGGTTAGACCCCTCAGGCATGGATTCTACTAGAGGCATCATGCCTCCTCCCCTAGCATCACGTCATCTTCCTCTGGGACATCCTCTAACCATGATTACCTACACGAATACAATTCAAATCAATTAGCAACATTATAATCAAATCATATCAACAAAAGTCATAGTGATCCCAAGTTGCAGGTTGAACCCGCTCTGATACCATATGTAACGTCCCCGATCGTTACGACTACAAGCGAAACAACAGTGAATTTTTTTTTTTTTTTAGGACGAAATAACTGACAAGGAGGCTACACCCACACCCCAAGAAACGGGTCGGCAAGACACGGGATGATGTCAACAAGAAAACACAAGATTTTACATGACTTTTCCAACAACCCAACCCATTCATCAAGTCTAACTGGTCAATAATTACCCTCTAAATAGCATTGAATACAGATCAAATTTTATCATTACTTAAGATCTCAAAGGGAAATTCTAAAATAATTCCAAATTGCAATGTAACTAGTAATGGACATCATATAACAACATTTACCATATCAATGAAGACAGATATAATGAAATACGTATTAACACATTATATTACAACATGCGGTTTATCTACACTAACCATACCAAAATGACAATTGTCTATTAACCTTAAAAAGAATCTGCTAAGAAGTGACAATGCCATTAAAGCCATATACATTCAATGAGATTACTACTATATGCATTTAATGAGATCTACTGCCATATGGATTTAATGAGATTTACGACCATATGCATTTAATGAGATTTAATGCCATATTCCTCTAAAGAAATTTATTTGCCATATGCCTTATCATAATTAATGTCATTCAGAGTCATTCAATGCAGTCGATGCCATTGCTAAATGATATCCTACAACAATACTTGTTACTGCTAATTAAAGCGAAGGGAAGCTATCCAAAACCAAAATTGTTGATTAGACACGATGTCAGGTAAAATTAAAACTCAGGGGTAAGAACGCCGAAGCATTTAGCTAGTTGTCTAGCAAATGCTAAATCGATTTCCATCAATGCAAAATCCAATATCTGGATGTCCAAAAAAGTAAGAAGTTGTTGTGTAAAGTAAATGTAAATTACCATGACTGTAAAACTACGGTGTAATTACACATTGGTTGTCAAATAAATTAAAATGCGTGTAGATTGATAAGTCACCATGTAATCTAAATAAAATGAAATTGAATATATAATGCGTCTTTAATCAAATTATGAATGATGGCCAATTAAAATGGAATGGGGAAAATCATAGAGAAGGTAAACGTAGCTTTCCCAGGGAAGATTGCAGAGATCCCCGTCAAGTTTTGGTGGCCAAAAACCCAGAGGTAAAGGTGTCATAGAAAATTCGTACATGCTAGCAGAGGTATGGTTTCACAACAATTTGTAGTGTCATAACAGAGGTATGGTGTCACAACAAATTGTATGCCAGTAGAGGTATGGTTTCATAGCAGATTTTAGTGTCACAGAAGAGGTATGGTGTCACAAAAAATCATATATGCCAGCAGAGTTATGGGTTCATAGAAAATTTTAGTGTCATAGCAGAGGTATGGTGTCACAAAAAATTGTATATGCCAGCAGAGGTATGGGTTCACAACAAATTGTAGTGACACAACATAGGTACAAATCAAGGTTAGAAATCGCACATTATAAATTTGTTGATTTTACAATTCACGGATGTAAGGTATTACAACAATGATGGTTACAATTCGTAGATGTAAGCAAAATCCAGGAAGTTATAAAGATGGAGTCCCAATAAAGGAAATGTAAACTTAACCAAATGCTGACATGTTTGAATTCGAACCAAACGTAATGTAAAATCGAAGACACAGGGGTAATATGAAGTCAGTAAAGGAGGCGCTAACTGAAGGGAATTCGTTGTCTATTTGAAATTAAAAGAACACCCATTGTCTAATGAAATCCTTTCTATACTTTACATAAAAACTTGAATGAAATTACTGTGATAATTAAACCATATTAAATTTCTACCATCTTAAAATCTACCTTACTTAAAAGGGTAATAATCGTTGAGGTGTAACTGGTTGGGTAACATAGTGAGGCAGGGTATCAATGCCAAGTGCAATCGCAGTGAAATCGCAGAGTAAAAATGCCCAGAAAAGCAAAAAGAAAATCGCAGAGTATTAAACATTCAAATAAAATGTCCAGAAGGAAAAAATTTCTTAATTAATATACACTGGTTGTCTAAAATGAAAAGCGTGTAGCTTGTCAAACACCTGGCAATCTAAACAAACTCACTAGAAATTAAAAAAAAAATTGCTGGGAAAAATTTGCCCCCAAGTCAAACGAAATGCAGTCGAAGAAGTAGAAATTACCAAGCAACCAAACGAGATATAAAAACGCAGGAAATGTCCAACAAGATATGAAAATGAGATACAAAACAAGATATAAAAACGCAGAGTTTAAAGAAAACTTCACCATCAATCAAATTTTGCAGGTTTAATTTAATGCATCAAGGTGCAAGACTACACACTACCTGGACCAATCAGTAGGGGTAGACGACTGGCAGGAACCTCCTTCGCTCATCATCCATGCACAAAAAAGCAAGGCATTTGGATCCATAAGTCTATTAACACCGAAGTGACGACCATAGATCTGACTCCTAGCCAACTGCTCAGGCGAGCACTAATGAGTTAGAGATGAAGGTAAAAACAAACCACAATCATCACAAATCAATAAACCATAGGGCGGTCAGAACATGTCGGGAATCGAAGGCCATGGGTATCAATCAACATCAAGCTAAAGGCTATGGGGAAAATTTCAGTCATCAACTAGAATGCTAAGGAAATCGTTTTCCTTACCCAATTAAACATACATAACTAAAAGCATAAATGACACTAACAATCTACCATTCAGAAATAAAGGAAGCATATTATTGCCTAAGTCACCCGCTCTGAGTTTATGTCCTGCGCACTTCATGCAACTAATGCTTGCCGACCGATGAGACTTCACCGGTACCTCCCAGCCAACGTTAGGGGTATTCTTCTTCCCCCTTAGCCCCCCAAGCCGCAAAGGGGCCACACTCATTAACTAGAGAATCCACTAGCTCCCAACTCGCCTCACAAGGCCGAGATACCATGCCTCACCGAGATGGGTATCCCAACTCCCACAAGCTAATTCAGTCAAGTATAAATTTCTGCAGCGTAATGTTACACATCACAAAATAGATCCATCATCCTTCTCCTCCCTCCATTATATAGAGTCTCAAAGTCCCTTACTTTCCCAAAATCCCATTTAATTTAATGTTTAAGAATTTAATTCATAAAAATCATCTTCGTACATGTGTCACCCATCCCCTTCGTTCCTTCATAAATTAATTTCCCCTATTTCCCTCACCCACCTAAAATCCTTCCAAGAATCGCTCTTAGGTGTCCCCATATTCCCTTACAAGTTTTAATGACTTTCCCCCTTATTAATTTACTATTTGAGTTTAAATTAGAAATTTCTTAAATGCTAGATACCTTACTAAGTTAGACTTTCTTCTTTTTCCTTGGGTTTCCCCTTTCTTTTTATGTTTCCCTCTTTTCCTAGTTTCCCAATTATTTTAGATTTCCTTCTTTCCCCTTTTTATTTAAAACTCAATTTGGCAGGTGTAGAAAATTAACTTTTTCCCTTTTCCCTAAAAATTTTAATTAGTATAAGTGACAAAACAATAATTACCCCCTTTTTTCAAATTTATCCCCCAAAAGATTTTTATAAATTAAAAGAATTACTCACCCCCTTCTCTACACAAGATTAATGATGACTATCATTTTTATTTATATATTTTTATTTTTATTAAAACATTGTTTTTTTTCTTATACCACAAGTTTCACCTAGACCTAGATTTTAATTTTCGAGGTTGGGCGACATTTTATTAGGGAAAATGTTTTAAATTTGTCTTATCACATTATTCATCCTAAGGCAATCTAGGTTTATTCATTTATTAATTAACAATGCGATGTTCCCTTCAGGACACACCATGTGCTCCAAGGGTGTCACTCGCCTCTTTCCATTTTTCTTGTGCGACGTGGCCTTCAGGACGCACCACGTGCTCCAAGGGTGCCACTTGCCTCTTTCCATTTTTCTTATGCAACGTGCCCTTCAGGACACACCACATGCTCCAAGGGTGCCACTCGCCTCTTGACTGACTTGGTAGACATCAAAAACCCCTGGATTCAATACTCTGCCAAGTGATCGTGTGGGAGACTAAGGGTCTCTAAGGAATAAGGCCCCTACCTTATTGCGCACCCCTTAGAATCATCGTGAGTGACTATCACATTCTTCCATCATGACAACGTGGGTCCTCTTGAACTAGGTAATCGTTAACATACAGTTTGAGCCACGATGTGAGTGCTAGAAGACTGTGGTAGGGATTCTGTCCACACCCCTCCCTTAACATCTCTAGTAGTCATGCGTGACCCCTCTACTCCACATGTGAGTCTGGTTGGCAAGCTATCGTTATCCTTCATCATCAACAAATCGTGTCATAAATATATCCATAATCATATCATCTAATCAGATGCACTAATATCACATATAAAACAATCAAACCAGAATAGTTCACTCCCCAACTCGATCCGAAGTCCAAGGGGTTCCATCTATGCCTCTGCATCCTCCATGTCCAAAATCGTGCACACTCAGTAAAACCGAGTCAATAGCACATGTCTATGTCAATGCAGCAAAACAACATGTCATCAACCACTACGCCTCATAATCAAAATCAAATGTTTAATAGTATAATAATTCGGATCACTTGCAAGCAAGTGTCCTCAAAGAATAAGTTCTCTCAGTGTACGCAAGAGCGGGATATTACATAGAAGTCAAACCTTATGAAGGTTTGATTCTCAGGGTGTGAAAAGGCTACTCGGAAACCCAAAAAAAATGGTATCCATTATAAAACTATTATAAATAGAAACAAACTTTGAAACATAGGAAGTATATTCACTGAAGCCATTCCCTCAACCTCCATAATAGATACACCGAAACATAGGTAGTATATTCACTATTATAACATTGTTTAATATGTTAGAACATATTACAATGTAATATGTCATAACATATTATAATGTAATATGTTATGACACATTACATTGTAATATGTTACGGCATATTACATGGTAATATGTTATGGAAAATCTGCATTAATATAGCACTCAACAAATAGAAAACAAAGAGTGAAACATAGGTAGTGTATTCATTGTAGTCATTCCCTCAACCTCCAGAATAGATACACCAAAATATGTAATAGTCACTTTGAATTGATAGAGAAACTGATAAAAGACATCAATATTTCATGTCAAAGCCTCATTTACAAAGCTAGAAGAAAGAACAATTTTAAAATCTACAAAATATAACGTACAAAATATAGAAACAAACATTGAAACACGGGGAAAATGTCCACTGCAATTATTCCCACAACTAAAATATGTTACAATACTTTGCACTGTAATAAAAAGACACAAGAAGTGAACATTTCATGTCAATGTCTCATTTACAGAACAATAAGAAATAACAAATTTAAATCCAAATGTCTAACTCCAATGCCATGGACTGAGATACCAATTATGATTCATCCAAAAGTCAATCTATCTTCCATTTTCAACAAAAAAGGGCTTAAAAGTATGAAGACTCAAAAATAGAATAGAATTAACGATACCCAAGAAATCTGATAAGAACACAACGAAAATCTCATAGCAGAAATGCAATTTGAACTTGCATCTTCATTCTTGTGATTAGTTTCCTATACCTTATATTGAGACTCTACACTCTTAACTATATTGTAATATTCACATAACTCATACGGGTAAGATATGAAGCTAATTCCATTGCTTTAGATGTCTCTTAATTAGAGTAAGTAAAACCCATATGTATTGGATAAGAGTATATGCCCTTTTAAAGACCCTTATTAATTATCTATTACCCTTTGTATTTACACAAGAATTTAGTTGAAGATGAGCTTCTATTACCCTTTGGATAAGATACTAGTTGAAGATGGTGATGTATTACCCTTTGTATTTACACAAGCATTGGAATCACCCGGCCAAGTCCTGGTTGTCCACGGGGTTTCTGACAGAAGGGATCTACCAAAATGATTCAAAGGCCATTCTCTACCCCTGTATCAACAAGGTCACTAGAAGAAGGTCGGTAATCATATAAAAAATGCTTTATAACTGCATATAAATGAATGTTTAGTGGCGTAAAATCATCTAATCACAGACGCTTAGTATATAAAAAGGTCCTTCATAAACGGAGTTCCAACAACTTGCAATCATATAATACATTTTCTCTATTAATGCCCCCTCCAAGTGTAATACAGACCCATTGATACTTAATTCCATTGTTTTTTAGATGGAGTATTTCTTCCATCCAACTAAACATGGCATAAATTTAAACGTTGAATTTCATGGACTGTGCTCCATACCTGTTGGATGCATGAAATCTAATTGCCCATATAGATAACCACTACTCCATTACCAAACTTTGACCCATGTACTATTGTTGGATTTACCAAGGTTATTTTTGTTAATATTAAGAAACCAAAATATATTTGAAATGGGCATGGGTAGTGAATTTATGAATCACCCTATTATAATTGTGTCTAACATAAAGAACATTTCTATTAATTTTTTCTTATTTTTTTTCTTTGTTCATAATTTTTGTTGGTCAATGTTGGAGATATTAACTCGTACTTGTCTTGTGCTTAAATTTTCATGAATTTCCAAAGTATGTATATTGAGGAGAGATTTCGACACGAGATTCTCCAAACATTCCTCGCAAATGCTCTAGGCTCTCCCAAGAAGGAACAAGAAGAACTCATTCTTCGACTGAGACTCTGAATGACCAACAACAATATCATCAGAGGAGATTATCAAACGACTTTGTGAATAGATCAACTGTAGAATGTGCTCAAGGAATTGTTATGGATGCAACCTTCTTAGATAGGTTGTGCATTAATACTCCTACACCTGAGAATGTAGGGAATACTTCATGACAAGAGAATATTTTTGGTAATTTTCTTTGATTTTGCTTATTTTTGTTGTATTTTTGTGTATTTAAAATTATGTCAAGTTAAATGTTGTAATTACTTTCAAATGTGTGTATATACAATGAGTTTATAGAAAGGGACGACAATGAAAGAGAGAGTGGTTGTTACGAAGATTCTAATATTGGTGCAGAGGGTGAAGGTGGATTTAGGAGGCCACGTTATCAAGAAACATAAGATTACACACCTACATCCACCTATCCTTCATATGTTGGTGATGAACTTCCCTGGGAAGAGATTACTAAAGAAATGACCCTTGAGAGATGCTCAAGTGTTAAAAGGAGGTTGCAAAATGATTTGCTAGTCTTGGAACTCCCTAAGGAGAGTAAACAAAGCTTGCAGATTGTTTTTCATTCATTGCAAAACTTTATGGACACATATCAAAATATAGGGCCAACCACTGACAGTTTTGTCGATCTGATGAGGCAACAAAAGTTAGAGGTGATGTGCCCTGATAAATGGGAGGCAACAAAAAATAAAGTTTCAAAAGAAGACGCAATCTCGATGTTCAATTTCAAAGATCGGCCAAAGCGGAAGATGTTGAAGGTGCAATATTTTAAGCACCCCGACATTGCAGGACATATGTATAACATATTTTTGGTAGCATATGGGAAATTGTCATGGATTGATGAGGTTCCACACTACTTTAAAAAAAAAAATTATGCAGAGTTTTTCATGCACCTGCACCCTGATTATACTAGTCTATCGTCTGATTATTATGGGACTGGTAAATGACAAACATATGATCACAAAGGGGCATATCGAAATGTGACATTGTCGAGGCCTCCATGACCTTTAGTATCTCACCCAACAGGGGAATTTGCTTCACATTCATATTTGTGAGCTTCATTAGAGGTTGGAAAAGAGGCTAGGAATGCAATCAGCGAAAAATTGGAAGCAATTTTTTATGGTGTTGATGTTAGCATGAATTGTCAGCAAGCGGAAGCCAATTCCATAGCCATATTTGTTTATAAAATAGATGCGGATTTATATACCATGTCAGTATAAGATATTAAGGAGTTGTTGGCAACCACATGTGATTTTTTTATTTTTTAACAAGATCGAAAGAGATTACACCTTTTTGTAGCTGCCATTACCTCCAATTTGTAAATGTTTATATTTACGAGTTCTGAAGCGATTATTGGATTAAATCTCACCTTATAGAGTTTTAATCGTTTGCATTTTCATTTGTTTTATGTTTAATTCATGAATGTAAGCATGAAATTAAACATAAAATTTGGGTTGGTATAATAATCTTTTACCTTAGAAATATCATTTTAAAAACCACCCATATGTGATTAAAATTCAAATCCTATGAAATGTTTGATTAATCCATTATCATTTTTTTTTGTTTTATTATGGTTGTTATGAATTAAATGGTTCGATTGTTCATTGTCGAAATGTTTTGATGCATGGAGAACCTTGATTAATTTTTGATATTATTTTCATGAGTTTAATGGTCATATCATCATTCATGCCAATCAGCACAGGCATGTTGTACTTGTGTTTTTTCCTTACGTTGCTGGCCCAAAAAATTAATGAAGTTATTCATTATGTGCATAGGGTTTTGTACTCTGTAGGTTTTGGTACTCATCGCGAGAGATGGTATGGATTTATGTGAACTCTCTGGCTTTCGTTTTCCCTAATATTCCTATCCAAGTTATGATATCCCCTAGGCTCTGCTATTTTCATGCTTTCACTCTCCGCTCAGACCTGTTTTTGTTGCTCGCACATTGGAAACCTAAAACTATTCCGAGTGATTTAGGTTGCATCCTTATTGCAATGGTCATGACACTCGTTGGTTGTATAGATCCGAATGGATGCCAAGCTTATGATGATGTTATTGATGACCTAAAGGATCATGGGTGGAATGTATTCCTCAATAATTTCAAGTGGTATAATCTCTAGGTTGCAAAAGATTTTGCACAAACCTTTGACGGATTCAAAACCAAGATTGGAGATATATAGTTGGAATTGACAGAGGATTTTGTGAGCAAAGCGACAGGGCTCCCATTAAAGAGAAAGAGGTGGTTTAAAAATTCTAGAATAGAAGAGGTATCGTGTTGTTTATTTATGACCTCTCGTAAAACCACTTGTTGTATAAAAGGTATTCCTATCACTCTGTTAAAACCTAGATGGCATAGTCTACTTTTAATTCTGAAGCAGTTTGTTACGTGTGAAGGTCGATACAAACTGGTTTTTCTATACCATATATGTTTTCTTATGAATTTCATAGGGTTCGATTTAGATATACCCTTTTACCTATTGATGATTCTTTACAAGATGTACAAGCGTTACAAGTGACATGGTATCAATTCAAGCCTGTTTCCCCATGGAATCATTAAACTCTTGTTGGTTCATCACCTGTCGAAAATAAGTGACAATTGGGAAAACTTTCTGATAAGAAATGGATTCACACATGTCGATGCTACAACCAATCCTCTTTTAATATAAAACCCTAACTTGGACAGGCCAGTGGTTGAAATCCAACTCATTAATTCAATTGATGGACCATAATTTATTGATAAAACCCCTCTAGATGAAGGATTACCATAAAAATTTTCACCTGGAAGATCTCTGGAACAAGTGATTCCTGAATTAAAGGAAAAATATCCTTATGTGCCTGTGAACGATGCTAGTTTAAACGTTAATGTTACATCTGATTTCAAGAAACTCTATAAAGGAAGGAAACAATATTGCATGGATTTGAGTTTCAAGAATAAGAATGTTGGTCATCTAATCTCTAGAAAACTAAGAAACCGGAAAGGTAATCATTTGAGCTCGATCGAACTGATCGATATCGATGGTCGAGGTTCGGATCATGAGATAGAGGATTTCTTGATGCGGGAAGACACATAAAATTAGTTTTCCAAGAGGGAGGTTATCACCCATGTTGAACCATATGATTTTGTGACCAATTTACCCCCGTGTCTTAAGGGTAAAGAAGGATTTTAGGGTATCGGGCATGATATATAACAAACCGCAGGTAATATTGAAGAACCCCTGGTCGACTGTGTCCCACGTCGATCTGTCGTCACCCTGGTACACTATGATAGCTGCCTCGATTGGGTAGAGAATTACTATACATATGTTCCTCTCTTATAGTCCCGAATTAGAACCTTGACTGCTCAGAACGATCTGTTGAAACAAGAGAACCTTGATCTCAAGGCACATACAGAGAGGGATAATAAACGAATCAAGAGGGCTGGAAATATAATCATTAAGAATACGACAAGTTTCAAAGCAATTATAAACTCTCAATTGTCTGATCCCTCTTTGGCTAGTTTTTAATGGTAAAACATTTTGTTTTGATTTCATTCGATTCTGTTGTCAAAGTCGAAATAGGAAGATTTGAATTTTGATTTCATTTGCTAAAAATAAGACTAGCTACAGAATCTATGATTCTATAGTTAAGTCTCTTTTAAATAATTAGTAATTGTTTTTTCTAATATATCAAATTGGTTTTTCTATTCTCAGGAAATGGAAGATTGCGTTGTTGATTGCTTGGAGAAAAAAATATTTTAATTATATGCTCAAATGTTCAGAAGTTTCTCCTTCTTTATGTTTTAACAAACTTTGGTTTAATTTTCAACAAACCAACTCTTGCATGAGTGGTTACTATTTTCGCTATTTTTGTAATATTACCCAATGTTTATGGATTCAACTCTATCCTGTGAGATATGAGCATTTTAAACTTGAAGTAGTTTAAATACTGTTCATTCTCAGTAGTAAATACACATTTTTTTTGGACGCATTATGGACAAGTAACTTTCAAAACTATATGGACAAGTTGTTCACACCTCGACTTTAGACCAGCGTGGCATTGTCCCATTACGTTTTATCTTTTATGTTATGGAATGTTAATATGTTATATAGATTTAGTATTATTAGCATATAATGTTTCATTTTATTTAGCACTTTAAATTTTGTTTGTAATTTGTTGTTCATATATCACATATGTGATCATTATTTCATTTAAATATCATTGATTTATGCTTGATGTTAAGTATTATATTACATTAATACTTTATATTAAATTTCTCTTACTATAAGTATTATGCATCATAAGATTATAGGATCAATATGTTTAATACTCTGTTCTCATATATTTACTCTGAAAAAAACCTTTGAGTTTACTCTAGGAATATTAGCACAAGCCTGTTACAGTTTTTTCTTACAGTCAAGATAGTTGGAAGTTTGAATTGCACAGGGATATAAACACATTATGTGACTAATCTCAAGTTAGTTTTATTCGTATTCTATTTTTGTTATTAGTTTATTTATTAATGAAATAGGATAGTTTAAATTGGCTTTGACCGTTAGTCACTCCTTGTTTCAAATTATGTTTTATTAGTATCTTTTTTTTAGTTTTTATATTTCAAACTATTAAACAGAAAATATAAAATAGATGTGCTTTCTTTATCTACTTCATAAACAAATTGCAAAAACACTAATTTCAGAAGACATCCACCAAAACTTGCAAATTGTAAATATCATGTTCATAATCACATGTTGATATTTATGGTTTTTTTTTAACACGTGTAAATAATTATATTCATGTACATCGTATCGTAGTTATAGATTTAGAGTAGTTTATTTTCTTTCATTGTTTTAGGAACCTAGTTGGCTAACAGAGCCATTAAACCCATTAGGTTAGATCATAACAAACAACTTAGGTTAATTAGATAACTCCGCTCCAGATCTATCCTTCCAGTTGACGGTGTGTCACTTACACCCGTCAACAGGTGTATGCAATTTTTTTCCATGATGGTTGGAAGAAGGTCATTCATAATGATGACCTGAACAACAGATTGGTATGTGTTCTAGTTAGTAAACTTTTTACACATTTTAGGATAGTTTACCTCTAATTCTAGATTTAGATATCATTGTATCTATAGAAATAATCGAGTTGTTATTGTCATTAATTGCAATTTGCAGATATGCTAAATGAATCTCCAGTAAATAAGGGACTTGATTCAATAAGTTTAAATTTGGATGGGTTGAATCAAGTATGTGTTTTCTAATATCGACAGATGAGCACTTTAGTTGTCCAATCTCCAATCTTTTGAATAAGAGATCAACAACATTTATAATTTTGTATAAATGTGAACACATTGAATCTTAGATTTAGTTCTTAGTTGTGTTGTTCACAGATCCATATTTCATCTCCTACTACTTGGGGAGGATTGTCTCAATTCTCATTGGGAGAGTTTGAAGAGGATGGGAGTTCACATGTATGATTTAATGTGTTAAAATCATTTAAATTTAATGTGTTATAATCATTTAAATTTAATTTTAAAATTACAAATGTGTTATATAGGGTAATGTGGAGAAGAGAGTACATGAGAGTGTGCTTGGGAGGGAGATTTTGATTAAAGAGGAAGCACCCATATTTGGGAAGGATGCGTAAATTTCGGATGATTCATAAATGTATGTTCATTGAACATTAGTGAGTTTTAATTTTCTTTTATGTTGGGGTTTTATATAAAAGTTTTCAAGCTTATTTTGAATACGATTATATTTTTTACTTTTATTAAAAAAACAAATCTCAATTTTTTAGTTTAGCCTTTCCTATTCAACGCTTTGATAAATTATTTTAAATGGTGTACATTCAAACTTATTTAAGTTTAGATCATGATGAAGACCTAATTTTGAACTTGAACATTTGATTATTTGAGAACATACTCTACCCACATCAGAAAAGGGAAAGTTTCTAAATTTTCTTCGATTGCATTCTTTGCTTTCTTGTCCAAGAATGGTGTAGTATGGACATTTGTGTTTTCTACATACAACTAAGTGAATTCCTTCTTGCCGGGGTATTGTCAAACTCTTAACTAAATTGGTTACTAACCACAAAATCCAACATTCAAGTAGATTTACAAATAAGTTATGCATATGTATATGTGAGCTAGCTCACACATAATTTCAAAAAACATTTTATTATATGTAATATGAATACATCCCAAAGATGAAATATTTAAATGAGTTTTGAAGAATGACTTAATATACATGTGCAGATTTTTGTTTTCTTCACGTACATGAAGTATTATATAAGAACATCTGTTCCACTACAGAAAGAAGAGATGAGTATTTTCCGGAAGAATGGTTTTTAAAATGGAAATTTGTGAACTTTCATAGATATTAGTTTTTTGAAAGAATGGCTTAATATGGAGATTTATGAGTCCTTTAATTTGAAAGGGCATTATGGAATTTGATTATATGACCACTGCAGAAGAAAAGAGAAGTATTTTACTGCTGAGGAGATCAGTATTTTACTACTGAGTAAATAAGATCAAATGACATCACCTGGGATGAGAATTTCACTTGAAGGATTTGGGACTTTATCCACACGAATATAAGTATTTCATTGGAAGAATGACTTCATATGGATATTTGTGAACTTTCTTCATACACAGTTCTATATTTATTTTTAGATTATTATCTAACTCTGAACACAATTTTTTTTTTACCAAGAACAAAATTTTTCTCTTTAAATTTTTTTAAGATTTTAGATAAGATTTTACAAATTGTTTAAATCATGTATGCTTAATGTAGAGAGTAACTATCTTAAATATGTTTAACAGTGGTTGGTTATGTTATTATTTCTTATTGTTTATTGTTTATTTAGTTAAAATATATATGCTAATATGTGTTATTTGTTTTTTTTTTTGTTTTTTTTTTATTGTTACACATGTTTAAATTATATTTGGTGGAAAATATGTTTACATTATATTTGGTGGGAAAAAGTATGTTGGAGGATGAGACTTAACTCTTTTGGTATATATGTCAATTTTGTTTTAATCACAATTTTTGAATTCTGTTTTATTTTGCATGTTTGAATTGTAAATTTTTAATTTTTGAATTCTATTTTTTTTGTAGGTTTGAATTGCAGGTATGAAGTGATCTATCTTAAAGCAATGGCTTAGAGCCAAGAATTTTGGAGTTAAATGTCTTATTTTTTGTTATCATCCTAAAATGGATGTGGAACCTATGTATTTGACAGTGTAACTATAATCTAGCTATAACATAAATATGGTTTTCATATTCTAACTTATGTCTTTATAGGACATTAATTTTGTGCTTTCTCCATTTCTTCATTGCACCACTATTTATGTTCCATAAATGATAGGCTTGTGGCGTTTCCATTTCACCAATAGAGATCTCTATGAAATTAAAATGATGAGAGTCTCTATCTTTACTATGTCAATGTTGAAATAAAATTGCTTTGTTGTTAATCTGTTAAACACCATTACTAATGTAAGAATAGCTTTGTTTTGGTTTGGCTCAAGACTTGGCTTGATAGATTGTGGTGGTTTGACCAATGCTCAAAGGTGTCTGCACTAAGTTGATGGAAAAAAAATGGCAAAGTTGTTAGTTTTGAACTAATGTTTTGTATATTATTACAATGCATTAAACTAAGCATCAAAATATTAAATACTTTCATACTATGTATTAATTTAAATGCTTCCTTTTTGTTCATTGTGGACTATTCTTGGTCCTATGGGAATTGATAAAATTCAACATATTTCATTGTGGACTCATAAAATTCAACATAAATTTGAAATCTTGGGCCTATGGGGACTATTATTACTCCCTTGCTAATTTTCCATAAAAACATTGATGGTTGCGGGAGATTCCAAGGTCACTATCAACTGGATAAATTCCAAATCCAACTTGAACCTAATATATCTCAACAATTGGACAAACAAGATCAAAATCTTAAATAATATATTTTAATCTATAAAATTTATGCATGTACATAGATAGTTCAACAAAGTAGCAGACAGCCTCTCCAAAAAGGCATTGAAAGGAAATTTTGGTTGGCTCTTTTATGAAGAAATTATTGATGTAACTATTGTATGTACAAAAAAAATTTACATTTTCTAGCCTGGATCTTTACAAAAGTCCATTTTTTGAATAATTTTTTATAAGACACTAGATGACTTTTTATAAATTTACTACAATGTAAAAATGTGGAAGGAAGGAAAGACTAGATATATTTTTTTATCACCACTTTCTAGATCCATATGTAACAAAAAGTTTCATTTGATTCTAATAGAATAATAGTGACACTATTTTTTTTGGATGAAAAAAAAAGAGAAAGAACTAATAAAATTAGTGTAACAATGGGTTAGAAGATATAGAAAGAAAGAATCACTTGAAAAAATGGAAGAATGAATAAAACCACTATAAATATTACAAAGTAAGAGAGACACACACAAGGGGCTCTACTCACACTTGAATTTGAACCTAGGACATTTACATGGTCTTTATCATTTCGATATTTTCAGAGAGACGTGGTCTCACATTTACATCAACATCTAAATGAAAGGTTTTAATGATCTTTGAATTCACCTTCTTTCTCATATGAACAACTATGAGAAAACTACAAAGATGATAACAATAGCTAAGAAAAGCACAATAAGAGATAGAAGAGATATTGAGATCACTCATGTAATATTTTTTCGTCTTGATTTTACTTGCACTATGTTTATTTATATAAAATATTGGATGAAATAATTTCAATATACAATTTTCTTGATTTAAAAAAAAATCATCAAATTTTATAGTTTCTTATGAAATTTCACAATGAAATATTCAAGAAAATGTGAAATAAAAATTAAATTTTATAGTTCGTCAAATTGTATAGTTTATTATGAAATTTCACAATGAAATATTCAAGAAAATGTGAAATAAAAGTTATAGTTTCTCTCTTTTAATTTAAATCTTGTTTGACTTGGAAATATGGTTGAAAATAGTCAAAACAAGTCATCAAATTTAATATAAGTCCAACAATGAAAATAGTCAAAACAAGTCATCAAATTTAAAATAAGTAAGTGATCTTCATTAAAATTTATCAGAATTTAAAGTTTTTCTAAGCCATCAATAGTCCCTTATAATGACATGGAAATGGGTTCTAGTTTTGACATGAAGTTATCCTCTTCTTATGAAAAAACATTGAACAATCAAATTGCAAATAATGAACGCATTTGTCCTATATGTAGTAAATTGGTTACATGCAATAAAGGATTTATGTATATTGATTTGGATAATTTGTAGGATTATAGTATAATCATCCAAATTATAGGTCAATTTAGGTTCCCTAGATACAATCTATAGGTTCTTCCCTAAAATTGTAAATAAGGTTTGGTAAACTTTATAATTCATGGGAAATACAACTTTTTCTAATTGAATGGACCATGAAAGTAAACTAAACTAGAAATGATTCTAGAATCCTTGATATTCATAAATACATGTACTTTCAATGCAAAATAAAAAATTATGGAATGTAGATGTGTCACTTGTTTAAAAACATTGTAATGGTATTCCATCTTCAATTATTCGATCATGATCGACTTTGGACATTTTCCATTTTATAACTTTTTTTTTATTGAACTTCTATTAAATTTATGTGTGTTGCACATACCAAATGACTATATTGACAACTTGTGATATCTGACTGGTAGTCTTGAAAGTGAACATGAGTATCGATTTGATGGGTTTCTTGAAAAAAATATCCTTTCAATACGATGGATCATCTTTCATATATAAAACCGTTATTATCAAAATCTTCTAATAGCCTCATCTTTTGTTCTATGCATCGCATCAAATAATATTTCATGTTTTCAGTGTTTTTTATAGGTGCAACCATGGAAAAGACATCTCCTGCAAATAATTCGATATAGTGTACAACAAATAGTTCATGCTAGATTATCACACAAGTACATCTACAAGTTATTTGAAAAAATTTAAACATAAAAATTACCTTCTCTAAAAAGATCAAAAACTCTATCGCCATCAACTGACACTATAGTTTCATTTGATTCCATCTCCTCTGAGCTTGCAAGTGGAATTTTCCCTTTTATATTAAGTTTGGTATGTCTCCAAGCTTTAACATATTCTGCATTTTTGTTTTCACAAATATCTATGGATTTTGTGTCCTCTATGCAAACTAAACAAAAACAAGACTCATTTCTTCTATCAAATGCAAACGCGTTTTGATAATGTTTTGTTCTAACTGAAGGTATTTTTTGTGTCTCATGTATTGTACTGGCATCATATGGGATTGACCTATTTATATCTTGGATTCCAACATACCAAAAAAACCTGAACAAGACAAGAACTTGTTAACTTGAAATCTCTCAAGAAAATGATTGAAGATTGAATATAAATTTAAACACATTCAAATAAAAATATCTTGTTTACATGTGTAACATGTATATATAGACACACCTGCGCACATCCCTTGACATATTAAATTCCTTGATGAGCACCATTTTTCACCATTCAACAACTTTTTCAACGGATTCAAATTGATCGGCATGATGGTTCATATGATATCTTTGAAGTGCTCATTTTACAGATGCCCCTGCACCGTCGTGCTCTCCTTTTCCATGACCAGTCTCAAAAAAATTCCAACAATGTGTAATGTTTGATTTTTTATGAAGATGACATAACCAATAGAATGATCGTGAAGATTTTAACTAACCCGCACACCCATCTGACCATATCCAATGTCGATCGAATCTGATTTCGTGTTCTTTCAATGAATCATGAAATTCATCAAAACAATGTTGTACATAATGTGTGTTGCATGCTTGATCATCACTTATATAAAAGTGATATTCTTTAATAACATGTTGATTTTCGTTGGTGATTTCTATGGTATCAAGACTCTGTTGAGCATGTATATATAGAACGTGGAAAAATATTGTGACTTGATCAGAATGATAACATTCACTATGTATTTCTTTTTGTGCAGCGAATGTGTAATTCTCTGCAAAATTAACTACAGAAAAAATTGTCCACGGTGGAAACACTTCACGGAATTGTTTGAATTGTAGGTATTTCCATCGAGCTCTATGTGAATGCTTGGTGTATTTATAAATTTCTTCCTCAAGCTTCTTCAAAAAATCTATCACGCAGATTTTATCTACTCTCAAATCAATCCTTTTGAAAATAACATTTGAAGAATGTGGAGTCGTGTTGTTGATATATTCATATATCTTCCAATTGACTGTTATACTAGAAAATGATTGATCATTCATATCAATATGATAATTTGAGTTAAACAAACTTATATTTCCACAACGATCACATTTCTTTCCACCAACACTTTTTTTTTTTGTAAAATAAATCATCACCTTCTCTTTCACATATAATTTCAGATATAAAAGCACGGAATGTGGAAGGAGGGGGTGAAATTGGCCATAAAGTTTTACCAAAAAAAAAAAAAGTATCGTAATACAACTCAAATTCCACATGATAACGACAACAACAAGTGTCACGAACAATGATGGGTCTAATAAACCATGGTTTTTGTTGCACAAATGTATTGATGGAAATTTTAACTTCTCTGTGCTCTTCTTTGAACTTATTGAACAATTCTATTTGTGTCATTGGCAATATATGTTTTGGATGTTCTTCATATTGTTTTTGTGTTATTCTTTGTCGCAACACATCCCTTGTATGTGGAGAAACATGAAATTCTTCCAACCAACAATTACGGGCCAATTCTTTAACATTTTATGCAAGTCTATCTTTGTAGGGTTGTCTATAAATCACTGTCCAAAAATCTGATTTATAATTTTCATCTATTTGCAATCGAAATTTTGTATGCATGTACAATGTTTTTCTTGACGTTCTCATCATTTTTTCCATGTGTCGTGTCAAACAATCTTTTATATTGCTAGATGAAACAACTGTTGTTTGTATCGCTCTACGTGAAACACTGACATCTTTTTTTCGAGATTTTCCAAAATCTTTTAATACACTAGTTATATTGTCAAAGACATTCTGTTTCACCTTTGTATCTTTTGTCCACTTTTGAATACCCAATAATGATATAGCTTCTTTTAAATTTCTTGACTTTATTAGACAGAGTAAAAGTTGATCTTGTACTGCTGTTGATTCATCTTTGAAAAAAGTATTATACATATTCTTAGTTTGATATCTTATATGATGCTTAGATTTTTCTTCCCAAACTTGACAATATCAACATTTTCTAATATTTCATCATCAATGTTGATATATTCTCCTACATATTTCAATTTGAAGTTTATGTTAAAAAACAAAAACTGAACATGAATTCACTAAAATATATATACAAGTGTTCATCTTGTATTATCTAAATTTATGTACATACCTATAGGTGATTCATCTTGTGCTTCAATTTCGGTTTCAATATCCTCTGCTTCAATTTCGATTTCAACATCTTCTTCGACATTATGAGACAAATCTATTTATGTTAAATTTGAAAAACATCAAATTGTAATTACAATCAATTATATTAAACAATATTTTAAATTTGAATTCTATACTTTTAATATAGACAATATGTGTATGCATACCTGGTTGGACTTCTTCTTGTTGAAAATCTCTAGTTACATTATCGTCGTTTCTTTCTTCAATATTTGCACATTCTCATTTCTTTCTTCAATAATGCTCTGTCCTTTGTTCGTTATGGTGAGTATCATCTCGAGTGTGATTAAATTTTCTCTTGCGCAAACTTTTGTTTCCCATGACTTTTATAGTTATTTGTAAAATATTTTTTCAACAAAGACTTTACCTTGAAAAATGCTCAACATTTATCTTTCAACATATAAATTGTTATTCCAATAAAAACTTGAACAAACATCAATTACCTTATTCAACAAAAACCAAAAAGATGATTCGAAAATTTGTTTAGGTGCTCTAGAAAACCATCAAACAAGCGATGAATTGTGTTAAATGTGTTCATCCGAAAGCGTATTTATATGATTTGGTGTGAAATGAAATGAAACGACGTGTCTTTTCATTTTTTCCAACCGACGAAATTTGCTCAACCATATTTCGGCCGAAAACATATTCTTTCGGTCGAAAACCTTGGAAACTGTTTAGTTTTGACGGTTTCTGTTAGAATTTAGTCTTTCAGATGAAAAAAAGAAATTGTGATTGTATTAAAAAACCAGAGAATTCCCCCAAGCTTACTTGAACTTTGGAGGTTGCAGACTCCTGCAAATACTCAGAATTTGATTTCAAAAATGACACCAACATTTGCAAAATTGAATCTACTTTCAATTCCTATAATTTGTTTTCATTTTCATTATTTTTCACTGCAAAATATTTTCAACAGACATTATGATTCAATGAAATGAAATATCTTTATCTCTAAAAATACACAGTGAAAAATTTAGAAAAAATTATATTCATAATCCTTAAACTGTTCTTTTCAAAAGGGTATTTTTAGATTTTACTTTTAAGTAAAAATTAAGATAGATACAAGGTGGAGAAAAACATGTGTTTAAAATCTACAACGTTTTCAGCTTGGTCAAATTCAAAAAATTCTAGAAATTATAATATTCATCCGTTAGATTCAAAATTATAGTCATAATAAAATAGAGTCTTTGTAGATTGTTGCAGTTTATTTCGTTTGTTAAAAACATAATTTTAATAATAGATACATTGTTGGAGGAAAAAATAATTCATTATTATTCATTTCATGTTTAAGGAACATACTATTGAACAATTGTCAAATTGACATATCAAATCTTAATAAAGAAAATTGAAAACTAGTCATTAGAAAGCTAACAAAATTATTCACAAGTTTTTTTTTTACTGTAAAGTGAAATTATAAATAAAAAAAATACTTTTGTATTCCGAAAGTTGAAGAACTTGTGAAAACACAATTTGTTTTCTCATAAAACAAGCAAAATAGACACCTATCTTCATGATTTCACCCCCTTGCTCTCTTACTTATACTCTCCAAGTAGATTCCTCAAGGGGTTACCTTCTAACTAACTTAACCCAACTTCCTTCTTTTAGGGATAACCCACTTCTAACCACTTTTTCACTTATAACCACTTTATCCACAAATAGTAATCTCACCACTTCTAGTTGCAGCTATTTTATTTTTAATTATTTTCATTTTACAATAACTTAACTTATGATTAACTCTCAGTTACAACCACTTTGACTAGTAAAATTCTTCTAGGAGTTTCTATAATAAATTGACTTCGTTGATGTTGTAACACCCCAGGTTTTTGAACCCCCATTTTAAATAATGTATTGTTACAATGTTGAGAGTTTAGAGTGCCTAAACAATTATTCAAGGGCCTGTATGCCCAAGAAATGTAATTTTTTTATCATTAATAATAATAAATACATTGATGGCTGCTAGACAGACAAGAACTAGAGTTATAGGGGGATGTGATTCCACAAGAGAGGGAGCTTGAGGGACTAAGTGTTTATTCCTATTTTTTCCTATTACCCTTTTTGTCTAAGGGAGGGGATTGGTTACATGAACTTCTTGGGGAAGGCCAGGAGGTTCTTGTTTTCCCCACGAGATTACTCAAACTCACCTCTGGTCTAATGGGGGATTGGAATGATGACTTGTTCGTTTTTTTCCCATTCCCTCCCTCGGAATTCCCTCACACACTCCCATGCACACACTCCCATGAACCCCCCCTGACTTGTCCATTGATCCATCATCACCTCCATCTTGTATTGGCAAAGGAAACAGAGTTGTTGAAGAACTTATCCATGAGATAGTTGGTTGTAGTGGTATCTGGTGTGATCCAGCTGTGACCTGGGGCCTGCATGTCTGAAATGCATTGGATTGTGCCCTTTTTTTCTCACAACTGCGAGTCATGAGAGTTCTAACATTAAGATTCTGGAACAACTGTGTTGGAAGCCCTGGCAGGAAGGAGAAGGACTGACTGAGGGACTGCGTGGCAGAGAACGGTGGAGGTTCGTTCTCTCAAGTGGCACAGGATGGGTAGAAGAGACATGGGTACTTGGATTGTTGTGGGTGTCGGGAAACCTATGAGATATTGAGATCTAAGTGGTTTGGGAACCCAATTACTCTCTGGAACCGTCCTTGTGGATTCATAGCCCTGGCTCGGGGGTGATAATTCAGTTTGGATTTAGAGAAGTGGTGTTTATGGTTGGGTGGAACTTCCTTGCTGTGCAACCAGTTGGTGTCATCTTTCATAAAGATATGTGCTCTATGTCGTGATATTACTATATTTGTATGAATGTATTCTGCTTTGTAGTTTAATTTTAATTTACCTTTATATGAATGAATTTTCGTTGTGTATATTTAATTATCGTTTAACATAATCTTTAGATCTTGCATACTTGCTTGATATTGTTGTGCATGTCGTTAAATCTGTTATCTTATGCATCCTTAATAAATAAAGAAGGTCAGTAGGAGAAAGAAGTCCAACGGTGGGCTTGCATGTAGCGTACCCGGCCTATGGGTGGCTGGGTATGTTACAGATTGGTATCAGATCTTTTGGTTGAAACACCAGGCTGGTATGGGCTGGGTTTGTTGGTCTGAATCTCTTGGTTGAGATCGAACTCTGACCGTGAAGTTGAAAATCTTAGGAGGAATGGTGTTGCATATGCTACGCAGGAGATGGAACATCATAGAAACTCTGTGAGGATTCGAAGAATCGTGATCGTTCCTTTTTAATTCGGGAACGATTGTCATGGTAGGATCGGGGAGATCCAGGATCGTTGGATCAGAGGACAGGTAAACAGGGGTAGTATGATGAAAAGGAAGCAAGGTTAAGTTCATGACCATCGGATCCCATTCGAGAGAGATATCAATAACCAACAGGCATTACAGGGAACCGAGTTGCACGGGAGATAATTTCCCAAGGCGGTCCCGCAATACAAACCATGGTTTCCCTGGGGAGTTACGTGTCAGCATCAAGAGAATTGCGGGGCGAAAAGTGGGTTACTCCAAACCGTCGATGCATGCCACCGCAAATTGAAAGGCATGTAACGATGTGATAGGTAGGGCTCAAACATCGAAACTTTGAATAGTCAAAGTAGTTGGGGACCATCAATCCATAGGAGGACACACATCAACCGATCGCATGCTCCAGGTGAAATAACTCCAGGAAAGAGCAAGCGAGGAGAAGTTGAGATTTGAGACTCCCGAAGCCCGGAGAGCCAGAGACCCGAAGTAAACGTCGATTGTCGGATCATCTGAATTAGATCCTGACCATCGGTCTCCTAGAGGTTACATGTCAGCATATTAGTAACTCTGGAGGAATCCATTCGAGAGATTTTCAGTTGATGTTTGAGACTCCCAAATCCTGGAGAGCCAGAGAAAACCTCAACCATCTGATCATCCGAGAAGATCTCAGCCATTGATCTGTCGAGAGCCATGCATCACCAGATCCATGACTTCGGATAAAATCCAGTGGGGAAAAATAAGTTTGAAATTTGATATTTCCGGAGTCTAGAGTCCTGAAGGAATCATGGTCATCGATCCGTAGGGGACACGCTCAGAAGATCACGAACATCGAATAAAAATATTTTCAAGGAAAAAGGTTGAAGTTTGAGATATCTGAAGTCAGGAACCCTGAAGAAATCATAGTTGTTAGATTGAGGAGGACATGTGGAGAAGATCCGTGGACTCCGGGTGAAGACCCGAAGTGAAACCTGGTCGTCCAATCTAGGAGTACACATGGCGACAGATTAGCCAGTTCGTGAATTCAGAGTTCGGGAGAATTGGAAGTGTGCTAGTTTGAAAACTCTCGAAGCCCCGAAGCCCGAAGAGCCGAAGTGATAAGGCACGATGATGTCACCGGGAATGACGTGGACACATGGGATGTGTGCCACATGTCAGTAATTTTTGGGCATTTGGAAAATTGAAAATTCGATTAGAACGTGACACATGTCACTCGCCTGATTGGGCCACATGTTCACTTCCATCATTTCACCACATGGCGACAGATTGTGCAGTCTGAAACACCGATCACTTTAGAAGGGAAGGAGGTGATAGGTTGGTTGGGTCGAAAACTCCCAAAGGATCGAAGGCTAGAGTATATATCGACAGTCGATTCTAGAGGACACGCATTAAGGGATCGTCGACTGCGGGTAAAATCACTCCGGGAGAAAGTCCAAGAGGGAAGTTTCAAACTTCCGAAGCTCGAAATGCCGAAACGATTCTTGTTCATCGATCTATGGGAGGACACCTGTCAGTAGATCAGGAACCCCAGGTAAAGACATACTAAGAGGAGGCAAGAAAGAAAATTTGAGACTCCCGAAGCACGGAGTCCTGAAGAAGATCTCGATCGTTGATCATGAAAGAGGACGAGGACCATTGATCTGGTCTTGGCTAAAAGATATGAATTCCCAAAGCTTTGGACAAGCACTTTTTCAGCTAACATGGTCATGGCCTTGGTCATATGCAGGTTGAGAGATGAGGAAGGAAGGCTAAGGGCTGAATTGGTTGTCTCCGAGACAGAAAAGTGCTAAGGGAGGATTTAGTCGTGGTCACCTAGCACGTGGTTTGAAGAAAGTGCATGCGCAGGGTGAACTCTGTGTCAGCCAGGGATAACAGGACGTTGTTATTTTCATAGAATGGGGATATGATCTCCATAAACAAGAAAGATACTTGTAGCATGATTTGGCAATTTTGTCTATCATACGCATAATTCTAACAAAATGGTCTCTTGCATATTTTGCAGAATTAAGAGGCTTAAGTGCATCAGCTCAGAATGCATATTGAGGAAATAGGAGAAGGCGAGGGAGCCTCCAGTCATGAAAAGGAGGCCGAAGGCCAGAACACCAAAATCAGTAATGCAGAGATAGAGTCCAATGGATGAAAGGAAAAAGGAGAACAGGAAACATTGATAGAAACGTTAAGAATCTTGAAGATGGAAGTGCATAGATAAAAAGTAGACAACGAGAGATTGATGAGAGAGAAAATGAAGATAAATGCTTGAGTATTGCAAAGTTTAAATCAATTGTAGAGGCAAACAAAGAAGGAATCGAACTCAAGACAAGAGGAAGAAGGTAGGTGTCTTGAAAGAGGAGATGCTCATGGAAGAGTTCATTATTCCAGAAGTGCTAGCACAGATCATGGACACCACTCACCTCCTTACTCAGGAAGGAATTTTTATGCATTGGATGATCTCGTAAGCAGCCCAGAAGTGTCTCATGTCAGACACTAGAGAAGGAAACAAGAGATATATAGTTTTCAAGGAGATCTGAGGAAGCTCAAGCCACCTTCCTTCAATGGTGAAAGAGAAAGGGAAGATGATGTTGAAGCAAGGTTGCTTGGGCTCCTGAGATATTTTCAGTTGCATAACTATTCATCAAACCTGGAAGCTAGGATTTCCACCTACCATTTACACTGGAAGCTAGGATTTCCACCTACCATTTACACTGGAAATTTGTAGTGTGGTGGGACCAACTGAAGCAAGTGGAACATGTTAATGAAAGTAGGATCCCTTGGAAACAGTTCAAGAAGTACTTCCAGAAGGAGTACCTCTCAGAGCATTTCTATGACAAGAAAATGCAGGAATTCTTTGAACTCAGGTTGGGAAGCATGACTATGGAAGAATATGAGAAGAATTTATTGAGATTGTTAAAGTATGTCAGGTTCATTGGTGATGATAAAGTGAAAATACAAATATTTCTAAGTGGATTCCCAGCCTTCTATAAGATCAAGTATGATGAACCCAAGACCTTGATTGAGGCCATCAGGGAGGCTAAATATCTATATGATCAAGGTGAGGGAAGAGAATCCCTATAGAAATCTTAGAAGGACAAGAAGAATGTGAATTCCGATCAGAGGAGGAAAGGATTCAAAACTCCCCTCAATAGGAATTATCCTAATAGAAATCATCAAGATCAGTATGCTAAGGAGGATTTCAAGAAGGAAGACTCCTTGGGAAAAAGGGGAAGACCACCAATCCAATGTTGGGGATGCAAGGAATATCACATGTACAAGGATTTGCTACACATAAAGGACAAAGTGAAGAATGTTCACAACAACCAAGAGGCTACAACAATTAGAGATATGGGGAGAAATTATGCAGCTTTAAATGATCGACAAGCAGTGTACCAGTCCAATATGATCGAGGTGGAAGGTAAGATCATAAATCATCCTGTTTCTATTTTGATTGATTCATGAGAAAGCCATTGTTACACTGACCCAAAGATAGTGGATAGATTACATTTGGAGAAAAGTAAACTTGGAAAAACAAGTTTGGTTCAGTTAGAGAACTCATCAAACATGTACACTAGAGTTGTCATTTCCGCCCCCAAAAAATTGAAATGGTATTAATGTGCACACGCTCCTAAGAACGTGCATGCACACGTTCTTTGAAATCAAGTTCATATCAATCCTCCAAGTTTCATCCAAAGTTGACCAACAAAAAGCCTAGATCATTGGCATATCAATCCTCGGCCAAGGTCAAGGAAGCTCCCACCCAAGATGCAGAGGGGATCACAGAGACTATAAGTTCTTGTGTCAAGGATGAAGGATTAAGAAAAGAAAGATACATATGGGATCGAATTCATACATTCCATATCCGACAACTTATTGTGCTAATAAGTAAAACAATACACACACATATCCAAATAACACATGATAGACACACAATAGATCAAAAATTTCGCATTTTTATTATTCCTTCTATTCCATAACACATAGTATACATTAAGTAGACTGTATTAAATAGCAACATGGATTCATATCACCTTTAGATACTTCCTCATAAATACAACACACTACACAATGTGCATCCTCTTAGATCTCAAACATATGACAGAATTAGATATATATTCAGAAGCATTACAACATTACAAAGGCTCAAAGTGAAATCGATACACTATGATTGACTAAATATTCTATGCAAGGGTCTCACTCTTTCATCATCTAACCAGCTAACTCTGTTTCTAATGTTGCTGCCTCCTTTTATATCTTTATCTACTCGGGAGGTATGTCTCTTTTTTCTCTACTCCACTCACTCTACTGAAAAAAATACCTTGCACGTTGTTGGCACTTACCTGCAGTCCACGTAGCCTTTAGGAATCAGGGAAATATTAACTTCCTTTCCAGCTCACCTTTTGTCAGCTCCACATTCCCTTGTGCTACTGGTATTAATCATTGGGGAACATTTCCTGATGATTCCTTTCTTGATTATGGGATGCATCTTCTTGATTTTTGGCACAATTGTCAAAAACCCAGACCGACGCACACTTGGTAGACTTCTAGCTTGGTGAAAAAAATCAAAACTCGATTCAGTGCGCACTTCTTGTCATTCTTCGTGCATTAGCTTAGGCATGCACAAATGATATAAAAATGAAAAAGGTTTGTGTATACAAATTTGCAAGTGAAATAGTTATGTGTCTTAGGAAATTGGATCAAGTTTGCAAGCACATAAACTTAATGAGTTTTTACTTAACATGAACAACATAAATATTCATAAACACCGATCAAAAGTAACAACATAACACAACAAAATGATAAAGGATTCCACCCCTCTATTAGGCTACAACTCCCTGTCTAGCTTCCAATGGATCATTTTCATTACATGATCAAAGTGTCAAAATCAATTCTTTACAATGCTCATAATGAGAAATAGATAGCTTTAATGGCTCCAGAATGTCCAAAAACCCCTAGTTGGGATCTTCCTGCACCTGGTTTGGCCAAAAATTGAGAAAAATACACTTCCTGGAAGTTTTACCCAATAACTTGTTGTACCTGCTCGCTAAAATGAACCTATATCCAACTGAACCTGCCTCTGTGTGTTTCTTGTGTCTAAACTTGGAACCATGCATCATTCCACAAATTGGGAAAAATGTCTCACCGTTAGAGTGATTAGCGCCTTAATGGGAAGAGGTTATGGTCACGTGGAGGGGTACGTGGCCAACGACTAGGCCAACTGTCTGCACCCGTTGGCTTATCCATTGGATCTCCTGCATTTTGGTCATATGGAAAGTATGGTGTAGTGACCGCGGGCTAGGGCTAATCCCCAACCCTTTGCCGCCCAAACCAAGGTTTAATTCAAACTTTAATATAAGTTTTAACGTATAGAACTTAAGTACTACTCGTAGGCGAGTTGATAACCCAGCCTATGCCAAGTCTCTGCCCATTCTCGGAGGTCGTGGGTTTGACTCTAGTGGAGTCCAAACAATTTTACCAAACAACCAACAAAGGGGTGCCACATGGTGACCCCTAGCTAGGCCATGTGGCACTCTTCCATTCACCCCGTACACTGACACGTGTCAGCACCCAATTGGTCCACATCCTTGCCAAATCACCTGACACTTCACTACCCAGTCATCATGTATGGTCATATGGTCAGGTGCCATGTGGACTGTACGGACTGCACAATCATCATTTTCCTGGTTTAAAAAGTGGACAGAACATGATATCTTAGCCATACGGACTCTGTTTGAGCTCTTTCAAGTTGTGTTGGGATCGTGAGGATGTGATCTATGCAATGAATCATTTTTCGAGCAATTTAGAGAACTTTGATTTTTTGATCCCCTGAATCAGCAAAACTCGAAATGAGCACGCACAAATTTATTTATGCATGTGCTCGAAATGAACCCAAAATTTTGGGTGCCAATAGGCCCCCACCACTATTACTTGGGTATTCCTCGAGCCAACTACTACATGCGATCAAGGTGGAAATTTTACGTAAGAGAAAATCATCGATCTTCAAAACAAGCTATGATTTTGGTCGGGCCTAAGTAAGAGAAAATCATCGGTCTTCAAAACAAGCTATGATTTTGGTCAGGCCTGAGTAAGAGAAAATCGTTTATTCTGGCTATAGTTGCAACCTGACCCAGGTTCTAGAATGAGTCATGTAGGCTCCATGGGGAAAGATGGATTTAGAGTGCATGCAACCAGGTGCTCAACCCAGAACCTTTGTTGGTGTCTATGGAGGTGAATGCAGGATATGTTTACATCCCACCATCAAACACCAACCACTGAAGAGAAGTTATGCTCCACCCACAGAGAGAATCATTCTCTGCTTGTCTTTTTGTCGTGGGAGGATCAGACCGAGCTAGTAGCCTCGACCATTCTACTACTGGAGGGTTGAGGATCCATGGAAATAGGAAATAGTGAGGATCCCAACAACTAATCTGAATGAATTGGATTTCCCCGAGATTTTTGCTACTGGAGGGGGAATCCATGATGATATATGAGAGTAAGGATTCTGGCGAACCAAAGAGTAGGGTCTTTTTCTATCAACAAAGGTGATGATGCATGGTGGTTGTTTAAACAACTTTGAGCTAAGATAGTTAGTGAACAACCGCGAATATGAAACACAGTTCAAGGAACTGTGTGGTACTGAGATGATTCTTGCTAAGAAAGAAGGGGGAAGGACCTATACCGAGCATTTGGTGACATACTAGAAATATTTGTGAAAACTAAAGTGTAGGTTGTTGATTTTCTCGACCGAATTGGAAAGAACATAGTATGGATAGTATGCTAATCCACACCTTGAAGGGGAAGTTGGAAAGAGAGTTGATAAAATTTGATACAACGGGGTGAATCAGGAGAATTATCAAACAAATTATGGAGGAAGTCACAGGTGGGGGTGGGTGGTAGTGGGGCATGGAGAATTACCCCATCGATAGCATAAGGGGGGTTGGTATATAGAGAGTGGGGAATGGAGGAAATGGTAAGTTGGGGTGAAAGAGAGATCAGATGGGGAGTTTGCTTGGAGAATAAGTAGAAAGTGGCGGTGAAGTGTGATACATGGGGAGATCAATTATCAGATCCATCGTACTAGTGATGCTTATCAGGTATTGTAATGGAATAACCAATTATGTACCTTTGGCATGTGAAAACTACCCAAATTTGATTGTTTTCCCTTTCAATTAAATGAATCACCAAGAAAATCCTCCGAGGCCTATGTGAATCTGATAGGCAAGTCCAAGACCTTGTACTTATCACAAATCAACAGCCTGAATTGGAAATATGGGAAATCTTCTAAAAGTATCAAGTTATCAAGTCCACTTGTGTGACTGATGTGGAGTTTGGGTTGTCAAAAAGGTAAATTATGTAGACTATAAGATATTCTATTTGTTGTAGATCCTATTAAATCATGTCATCATCCAATGCTCCTCTAGTTCCATGAGCTCATCTAACCTGTGCTAAAGGGATCGATTATCTATCATTTGGGTTGCAAGGGCGAGCCAGATGCTATGAACAACAAATTCTAGCGGCATGATCAATTATTTTCCATAGACCAATATGAACATTGTGTGATTCGTCATCCTTTTTCACATTGTTCGATAAGCCCATAATATTGCAAGGATCCATTGATCCTAGTAATCACGCTACACATCTCAAACTTTGGTTAAAGCATGCTCTAAAATTTTATTAAAATCTGCAACCGTTCCATTAGCTTGAGGGTGATAGGGATTACTCTTCTAGTGATGTATCATTAAATCTTGAGTGAGGTGTTGAATGGTCTCGTTCAGAAAATGTGACCCCTGGTCGCTCATCAACACCCTTGGACAATCGAATCTGGTGATGACATTCTAAAAAATGAAGTGTGTCGTTGTTTTTGCTGTAAAATTTTTTACTAGCGCGACTTTGGCCCATCTAGTTCGGTATTTAGTCGTAATAATGTAGTGTTCCCCTATGCAACACGAGGGGGGATTAATAGGACTCAAAATATGTATTTCCCATTTGTCGAAAATCTCTAGTACGGTCACAGGAAACAAGGGAATCTCATATTTCCTGCAGGGATTTCCAATCCATTGACATATGTCGTAGCATTTGCAGTAGTCCTTGGCATATGCAAAGAGGGAGGGCCACAAAATCCCTGCACACAAAACCTTGCACGTGGTAGCCTTGCGGGTTAGAATTCTTTCACTTGCACTCTCGGAGTTGATCATGCCTTTCAAGCTTTGAAGGCAACTATGTGTACTACTATGGTCTTGGCCCTTCTTGATTTCACATAGACCTTTGTCTTGGAATGTGATGCCTCTAGGAAAAAATTGGAGTAGTCCTTATGCAAGAAGGAAGACCTTTGGCCTTTACCAGAAAACAATTGTCAGACCAACATTTGGGCCAATCAATCTATGAAAATGAAATGTTGGTTATTCTGCATCCAGTGGATCTCTGGCACCCTTATCTCCTGGGGAAACACTTCCAAATTAAGACAGATCATCAAAGCCTTAAGTATTTTATGGAGAAACGCCCTTCCTCCCTGTTATCGCACAGTTTGTAGGAAGGGTTTAGGTAGATTGAGTCAAGGCTTCAAACTGGCGTAACAGGAGCTTCCCCACCCACTGTCACCTCGATGGAGAGCTCTTTCTATTTAGGGTGGCTAGTCCCAAGGGAGACGTCCCTAGTAATCTGGGGTTCTGAGAGGGTTTAAAGTTTATAGGATCAAGATACAGGTTCCCTTTCACATATTACTGCCAAGAAGGAGATAGTCAAAGAAGATATTCCACTGATAAGGGCACCTGTTTGCGAGACAAGACAAATGAAGCTAGAATGTGCTACAGTGGTTAGTACTTCAAATATTAATGACTATCTTCAACATATATATGAGCAATGATCAAATGTAATTATTGACGAAGTCAATGATTATAGACAAGGATAAAATCTTAAAACACTTCTTCAATAAATGCAAAGGCATTCAATGTTAAATATCAATCCTTAAGTTATTACAATGCATTAAGTATCACAAATCTGCTCACATATAAATATGTTTGCTGCGTCTTGCAGAATGGAGGTGACGTCAGCCCTAATTTGTGTCAATTTTGGAGGGCAAAAAGTGAACGTTTTACTTATTAAACCAGAGAAAATAATCTACACTTCAAATGCCAACCAAATCACAGCGTTTTACACTCAAATAAGGTTCAAAGAGAGGCTTGACGTCATAAATATTGTTGTTGTTACAGAAGTGACGTCAGCCCTAAAACAATTCAGTTTGAGAAACAAAGAGAAGGACGTTTTGCAAATTTAGACTTATGAAAGTGATCAACAACTCAAGTTCTATCAAATTAGGTGACAAATGTCAAAACTTTTTAAGCCAAGCAAGGGTTTTAGACAGGTATGACGTCACCAATAATGTTGTTGTTTTAGGGTTAGGGTTAGCTAGTCAAAGAGGTGGACGTTTTGACAAATCTACCAATGAAATTGCATAAAACCTCTATGGCTATTAAGGGATGACCTAGCCGTAGCTTTGGAGCAAACAAGAGTTCAAAAAGGCCAAGACATCATCACCAAAACTAGGGTTAGTAGACGTTAGGGTTAGTAGGTTTTCACAATTGAGAAAGTTTGAAAGAGTTGTTTTAACACCAAAATCTCAACGTTGTACTTCTAGACTAGTGCCTTGGGTAAAATGGAGTCAAAGAGTAAGGCTAATGGCTTGGGAGAATCTAAATCTAAGGACGGGAGAGTTTGGCTTGATGGTGTTGCAATGGCAAGGCCACCAAGTCAAAACCCTAAGGGGAGGAGGCTCATTCCGGTGTAGCTAAAGCTGGGCCTCATGCTCCTCCCTCTTTCCCTAGAACTCTTTGGCAAAACGGCTAGCTTTAAAATACAAATCTAGGGCTGAAAAGTGTTGCTTGGGGACAAGGCTTTTCAAACCCTAAGAGTCCAAACCCTAGGTGTAAATTCAATTAGGCCTAGGATGTCCTCTTTTTTCAACTTGTATCCAAAACTAACTCAGAAAAAAGGAAGGCTAGTGTAGCTAT